>VZUA01083420.1:5300-24146 GCA_013401035.1 Horornis vulcanius
ACCAAAAACAATCCAGTGCCAGAGCTCCACCTATCAGGCAGGCACTGAGAAAACTGAATTAATGACTGTAGTACTCATCAGGGATAGATTATCCAGCCATCTCATCAGCCCTGCTCATTGTTATGGGAATTAGCCCATTACCATATAAGTATTTTGACTGTTTTCCCAGGACTGAAATTAAGTGAGTACACGCAAGTAGTACTGGCCAGATACATTTTATTTTTCCATAAAACAAACCTGATGATTTAGAAAATGTCTATATAATAGGCCCACAGAAAGCCAAAGGAGTTTAATGTTCAAGACCACTTAGGAGCAGCATGTACACGTTAAGTGCTCACTCTCTAGTGTACATTAAATTATCTCTGATACTTATTGCAGTGACCGTAAGCATATTCAGCAATGGAAATCAGGCTCCTGGATTTCTAAAAAAAAGGCATTTTTATGGATGAATGCACCACTCTAAGCCCTTAACTGAGAAGAAAACTTCAATTTAGTAACTCTAAGGGGAGAAACTGTGGCTATGTACTCCCTCCAGGCTGCTCTCATCACTAGTAGCTCACCCACTACAGCACAGACCAAGGTGCATATTTTTATCCACCACAGGTTATCAACAGGTCATGAACTTTACAAAAAAAATTCAGCTGAGAGAATCAGCACTCAGCAAAGGTGGTGCCATGCATTGGTGTACCTTTCATGTGATGTGGTCAAATGTTTTGTATGTTGAAATTATTATCTGATATATAAAAACATTATTTATATTCTAAATTATTTTCTTAATTATAAAAGGCTTCCTAGGAATGCTATCAGCCTGTACTTCCCAACCTCCTCATCCAATAAAGTATTCCTATACATTTGGCACTCCAGGCAATGGTTTGTAGTTCTGTTTTGGTAACACACTTTACTCTTCTTAGCTGTGTGTCTTGGTGAAGTGTATTTTAGAATGCTCTGACAGTTTATTCCAGAGAAGCCTCACTGTAATGTGGTGGTCTCTTGCCCCTCGAAAAGTCTCACAAGTGAAAGCTAATTGCAGCAACAGAGTAAAATAAAATGAAAGGTGACACATAACAAAATTGTCTTGCAAAGGAATGACAAAAGGCCAGCTGGGAGAAGCAGCCACCATTTAGACACACCTACCTGCTGCCACAGAAATACAAACAAATTAGAATTATTATTAGAAGAAAAGCTGGATGAAATAAATTTCAACTGCTGCAGCTGGAGCCATTACTTAAAGTGGCAATCCTTTTTTTTTTTTTTCTCTAGGAACAACTTAATTATCATCAATTACTCTTGATTGGGTGTTGGTAGGGGAACCAACCTGCATATAAAGCAGGATTTTCATGGAGTAGCTCTATAAACCTGCAGGAGTTTACTCGGACACTCAGCCAAGCTGGGCTGCACTGGGTTTTTTTTTTTGAGGTATTTGTGGGGTTTTTTTCTTGCTCTTCTTCTCCTGTGGTAATTTTAGGCAGGGTGTTAAAACCTAGAGGGCAAAACCAGGCATTATCACATTTAAATCTGAAGTTCAGCTGTCTCTGAAGAACTGTGATGTGCTGTACCCTCATGTGAGGGACACAACTGACCAAACACAGGCCAAGCTGCTGATCAAAGGTAAGGTAACTTCAGCTTACTCTCTGCTAGACTTAATGTGTGTGAATGGAATGCTATAAAATCTGCTCAATTATGAGCTGTCCTAAAAGGCTGACGGAGGCTGGCTGTTCACCTTCCTGCCTGATATAACAACTAGGAGTAAATATGGGAAGATGGACAGAAGATAAGAACAAAACAAAAAAAAGTGGTGGCTTTTAACATGCTTGGGGAAAAAAAATCTGTGGAAAAAAACATATGGGTGCCAGCAGTTCCTTTGTATGGACGAGTTCTCAGATGAGAAAGCCACTTAAGGCTGGTGTGTGTAGAACTTGCATGTGGCTCTGGATGTACTTTCTGTTTAAAAGACAGTGGAAGAGTATTAGGGAAGGAAGCATCATCTATGTTCATTGTGTTCTCATTGCTCCCCTGGGAATTGCTTCTGGGCACTTGAGGAGTACACTCTGGGTAGAGCCATTTTTAGCTGTGTGCACAACTATGTCATTGCTTCCAGATGCAGACTCAGATCCAGTTCCTATCTGGATGTTAGCAAGGATAAAGGAGGGTAGGGATTGAGTGGTTTCATTGGGTTTTTTTAATCATTCAATGTGATTTAAAAGGAATTTGTGTCTAAGTAGGAGGTACAATTTTTTTATACTGATACAACACACTGACCATAACTGCAGACACAGAACAGGCCTGTAAACCTACAGCACTTCTCACTCTGCCACCCCAAGATTTTTACACAGGTTAGAGCTGCAGGACTGAAAAGGTAACTTGTAACAAACCACGGGATTGATACTGACACCAGCCCTGGTTCAGCACTCCTAATGGCACAAAAAAAGCAATACCTTTCTTCCTGTTCCTCAAAGACCCAGAGGAAAGAACTCATTATGGAATTATGCCCAATTTTGACAGTTATTGAAAGAATCAACTGCACACCTCATTCAGAAAGGTGACAAGCCTCGGTGTTCAGCCAAACTACAATCAACCACTAACATTTTATCCCTGTGTTCACATTATGATTTCTTTCAACACCACAGAGCAGTACTTGGGCATGAGGTTCCAGACAAGGGAATGCAAACTTAAACAAGTCTTTACTGAGTCAAAGGCCCACAAACAACTTCAACAAATATTATAGTGCTTTATAGCTCAAGTCAAAGGAAGAGCTATATCAGAGCTTGCAAAGAAAGCCCAGTGAGAGATGTGTAAGACTAACCCTACAGAGGACAAAGTCATTGTGGAATAAAAAGCCTTTTATTAGATTTTTACAAAATAACTTGTAAAAAAAAAAATCACCCCATATTGGATATATGCAATATATTAACTTACACATTCCTACCTGCTACCTGACAGATTTAATTTATCCATTTTTTCTTTAAAAGACAAAGAACACCTGCAATTCTAGGCATAAAACCTGAGGAAGGCTCTCCTATGAATTCTCTTTGCTGACTTCAGTCCTAAACAGGAGATGGTGCAACAACAGTAGATTCACTGAGGCTTCCTGCTACACTTTGTGTAGCAGCAAAGTCTCTTTATGAGGTTTGGTCCCCCCCCCAGTTCTCCTGGTTTTGCTTTTGGGAGGCATTTTGCTTTTCTCTTTTTAAAGCCAAGCTGACTGTTGTTTCTGTTCAATGAGCAGCACCACTAAATCAACACTGAGGGGTAAATATCTCCAGCAGAGTCAGGGCTGAGGAGTATCACACCATCTAGGAAGCAATAACTGGGAACTACATTTTCATTTTGTCTGTTTCAAGTATCAGCACTTCTTATTCCTTAGCACAATGCATATTCCACTTAAAGCTAGAACTGTGTTGATGCAGTTCAGAGACCATAGAAAAACCTTCACAGAACCAGAACGCTTTTATTATAGTGTTTAGACAGGTAGTTATAATTTATGATCCAAAATTGTTCTCAAAACTAATATTTCGATTTAGTTTATCAATGTGATCAGTTGCATCTTAGCAAACAATACAATTATGCACAGTAATCTTCCATTAAGAAATACTGTAAAATATATACAAATGTTGCTTCAGGCAAATGTCCTTTTTGCAAGTGCACAAGTTGCATTTCTGAATGAGTGCATTTCTCCAGCACTGAGTCCCATCAAGTGTACAGAGAGGATTCACCAAAGCGTTTTGTGAAACCATCTTAATTATTAAGTTTACTCACCTTTCAAAGACTCATTCTGAAAGAAAATGACAAAGGTACAAGATTTATATACATAAAGGCACAGCAATTCTGTTGAAACCAGCTATGTTACAGTACAGTAGAGTTCAATCAGTGCCTTTCATGCAACAAAGTTCACTAACAAATGTAACTCCTCTTCCAGAAAAATTAACTTCACAAGGAGTGTATCCTTCCCTTCTGGTAAGAAGAACAACAAGCTATTATTTCATCAGCTCAAAAGGAATTTCGAAGAAATACATAAAAATGCTTTTTCCTTCTGCCTAAATTTGCTAGACTTTCAAAGCTATTTCTCATGGAAAAAATAGTTTCCAACTAAGAGCCAAGGTGAAGTTTTGTTTGAGCTAAGAGATGACAGACCAAGAATGTTTCTATAATGGTAGTTTTGTAAAAATGATAAATATTACATAGGTGCTGTCCTAGGAAGTGGCATAATCAGCCACAGAATAGCCAGTTCTAGAGATAGATCAGGAACTGAGATGGAAGAAAACTTTTAATCCAAAGGACAGATCTGGATTATGTATAAGGGAATTTATTGTTAGAACTATACCCCTGGTTGGTCCAGAGTCAAAAAAGACTCCATGCAATGGATGAAAAAAAAGTACTTTTCTCTGCAAATTGATCTTCAAGTTGTCATTTCTGAGACTTGAGGGTTTTCCTAGAAATCAGTTGCATTGAAAGAGTATTTGCACTTTGTACATGTGTCTGGGGCTGACTCTGAACTGGACAAGTTAATCCACGCCCAAGGCTTTGAGCTGGCGCTCGATCTCCTCATCCGATATGGTGGCGGCGGTCGACGCCGAGGCAGAGGGCAAACCTCTGGCAGCTGAGGGAGCTTTGGCCATCTGGAAGGAGACACAAGTTCTCTTCAGTCAGAATAATGCAGGTTAGGACAAGCTGACTTTTAGAATAAACTGTTTTTAAGAGATGGAATGCAGGGGAAAAGACACATGAACTGTGCAAAAATAGCCGTACCTTGCCAGAGATTTCAATCCCAATCTCATCGAGCACTTGATTAACAATATCTTGGCTTTCTTCCTCTTCATCAGAAGCATCAAAAATATCATCCAGAGTATCATTAACTTAGAAGAGAGAAAAAAAAATCCAGACTGCATTAAGCAAAAAGGAGACTAACATGACCTAGTACCATCTTTCTGTCCTCCCAGAACACAAATGCCACGGTGTAAGATACCAGCAGAAGGCATCTGGCTCTTAGAGAGGCTTTCTTAGCTCTGCCTTGCAAAGCCTGTGAGCACAGCCAGGGCAACAACAGGGTCAGGCATGGCTGTTTTTATAAAAATGTTTTTATAAAAACTCCACCAAAGGAGTTCAGTCACTCTGTCTCTCCCCACATTAGATTTTAACATTTCTGCAAAACACCTATAGTTTCATAAAAATCCCCTTCCTCTCTTTCTTCTTCCAAGTACCTTGCAAAGTTGTTAGCTACTCAGATAACTCATGTGCACTTGAGGTGTTTCCATCTTGGTCAACAGCATTGGTTTGAGTCCATGCTACTTAATATGACCAACAGCAGGGCAGCAATTGGGATGGGGAGGAGACTGTGAGCAACACCAGGAATTAGTTGACAGTGAACACATGCACTCAGGAACAAGAAACTTGCTGCCTCCCCAAAAAGTTGCTTGTGGCTTCTGATAAGAAAGAGGAGACAGAATCATATCATACAACCATGTGCAGAAGGCTGGGATTATCAGTATCTAAATCAAGGCAATTTTTCAAGTCTCCCTACCAGTTATGCATTACCACCTTGAATAGGTCTCAAATGCTCTTCCCCCCTGAGAATGTTCCTTCTAAAAATATGATGAATGTTTTGCAAAAGATGGGAAGGAATGGATTCTAGATTTAATACCTAGAGCTTCTAAAAGGTCTAAGGCTCAGCTTTCCTGCTCAGACATGCATACATTGTTTTGTTTGCTCTACATTTTTGCTGTCAGTCTCATTAGCTATAGAAATAAACCTTAAACATCAGTGGGTTTAGCCTGGTTCTCCCATGCCAAGAGCAGCCAGCTGTTCCTTGCAGTGTAGAACTTACTCATTTCTTCAGTCATTTCCATCTTCATGTTTTCCTTCTGGAAATTCTGCATAGTTTGTAGTGTCTTTTGTGGATCCATTTTCTTATTAACTGCTTGCATTGTCTATTAATATGGAAAAAACTCTTAAATCATACAATGAGACATTAGTAAATATCAGTGCATTCATTAAGAAAAATGCTTTAATCCAAATTTCACTTTCCTTGTCTCTTTACACCCCATGAGAACTGTAGGTAAGTGACAGATCAGTAGCACAGCCTGCACTTTGAAAAAAATATTTCAGTGTCCTTATAGATAGACTTTTAAATGTGTGCATCTTTCTTGCACCACGACCCTCCCCTGGCCTTGTATCAGGAAAAATCCCACTGATCTGAATGAAAAGAATGGAGAATGCTTCCTAGCTTGAAGGCTACACACATTAAAGAAGTAAATGGCTGCAGGTTCTTATTCAGAAAGGACCATTTATTTGAACCACCACTGGAGGACAGGCCTCAAATTGTTTCTAGATGCTACAATTTAATGGAAAAATTACTTTTCTCTGGAAAAAAAAATCTAAGTGTTTAGGAAGTACTTGTTTAGGGTGCAGCTGTGTGATGGGTGGAGATCTTGCTGTGACAGTGAAATAAACTTCACCCACTTTACTACAGGTGTGCAGCACTGCCGTTGTGGGCACTGCTGTGGGGTACTTCCCTCTTTCCTGAAAAGCAAGTTACTGATACAAGATTTCAGAATCTAAATATAGACATGAGCAATTCAAATGTAAAATTTAACCATCTTTGAGAAGATAAAAGACTAGGTTAATAAACAGAGATGGTATCAAGCCACCATAAGCTTCACAGAAGGTCTTCTGCCTTCATGTCTGAGTTTGTTTAAAGTGATTATATATTATGATACTAAAGTAACTTGAATTTCAAAGACTGTGCTCATGGTCACATTATTTGAATTTAAGAAGTTGTTCTGGACGTGGAAGGTGTTGGTATAAATGGATAACAAAAGTATCTGCACTGATAGAGAGTTTATGTATCTTCAGAAAATAAGGGTCAGATGCACAATTAAAATACACAGGTAACTTAACTGGACTTTACTATGTTCAAAATTAGCAACATATATGCTAAGAAGTATACTGAAAGTACTTTGAAAGCTTTGCATTCACATATTTGCTTTGCTTGTTAGGGCAACTGAACCCATACATTTTTCACTGATGGTTTTATGAGATTAACAATTCTTTAAGCTTCCCATGCTGATAAGGCAAAATATTCACTTTAAAAGTGATCAAGAGAATTTAAGACCTTTCTCTCCAATAATGTTACACAAATTGCAGATACAAGTACCTGCTGTGTTTCAAAAAACATAATTTTTCTGAATGTTGGGTAATTTTTTAGAAAATATTTTTGGATTTCTTTTTCCTACTGACATAACCTTCATAACTACTCCAGGGACACTTTGGTTTTGAGAAATTTAATCCAAGATCTATCATAGATAAATATAAGTCACCCATGTAGTAATTAAAAATCAAGACCAACTTGTTCACATGAGCACTGTTGTCAGAATACTGAGGAAGGCGTTGAACCTGATCAGTCAGACAAGTCCAATTTGTAAATTTGCTGCAGAGCCACAACTCTGTATCTTTCATGCTGTGCCTAAAAGGCACCTGACCACCAAGCCTTTGTGGTTTCTGCACCGAGTTGCATTGCTGTGTTTAACTGGATTGAACTTGGACTGGGATCAAAGCCCAGCTTGGGCTACAGTGATGCAGACTAATTCCTCTCCCTGCACCTCGAGCTGAACAGCCCTCCTTGCCAAAAGCCACATCCCTCTTTTATCAATTCAGGGAAATAGGGGAAAGTTCACACCTAACTGGGAAAACTGAGATTTTTCACTCTTAGATGAGATTTGGGAGAAAACTTAATGCAATACTCTTTCCTGAGAGAGCACAGAGAAAATGACAGCAAACTCCAGAGTAGGGTTTTTTAGGAACTTTAGATCCAAAGCAATAACCTACTTTTTTCAAAAGCCATAAAGCTATTGTGACACACTGCCTTGATTTCTAGACTAATCATGCCCTACTTTTTCCCAGTAAAAACTGCTTGTGAGAAATAAATACAGGCAAGGCACTGTAGCAGCAGGGTTTGGGGTTTTTATGTACTAAAAGAGTTCATTCATTGGCATTAGTTTATTTTTATCATGTAAACATTTGAAAAATGTTTAGCCCAAGAAAGTATGTAGGTGCTATGTGGATAGATTGACCAAACAAAAATGTAATAATATAAACCCAAATTATATTTCCCTACTGTATCCTCACCACCCCTGTGCAGTGAGTTTTAGCCCTGCAATCACCCAAAATAACACAATTTTTGCAACCATATGCTGCATTTGAATATAAAAGAATATCTTAGAGGGCCTCACTTTTGCTGTAGCTGACATAGCTCCTGCCATCTTCATCTGGGAGTTCATGACCTTGGTCTGAGTGGACATGGAGGTGACTTTGGAGCTCACAGCATAGGTTCTATTCTTCTGCTTCCTCAGCTGCACCAGCTGCTTTGCCAGCACTTTGCAGGCCTCTTTGTTACCAGTCTTAGCCATTTTCTTGATTTCCAGTTCCTGTGAAAAAAGGTGTCAGATTAATTCCACAGAATTTCCATTTGTGAAAAGGCTATAATTAAGCCTTAACACTAATAATTAAATTCAAAAGTTAACTGTCCTCCTGAATCTTTTAAGACATTTTAAGTTATATAAATAGTTCCTTGCTTTTTTAACAATGTCATGCTGGTATGATCTGACCACAAGAAAAAAAAAAAACTCAATAAAACTGAATTACAGTGTGGTAGCACACAGTTCCCCCAAAGACTTCAGTTTCTGCTTGATGTCACATTCACTTCTATGTGCACATTCAATTCCATATCTGGATAGGCAGCCACACATCAAAAAAAGCCCCAAAAAGTGAAGGAATTGTGGTATCAATACTGATGCCATGACTCCAATCAACTTTGATTTCTTGCAATCAAACAACATCATCTATGTAAAAAATGAGGAGTTCTTTTCAACACTTTTTCAGCCTCAAGAGAACCTCACAGACTTTTTGGGAAAGAAGTAGATGAAGTTAGATGATCAATAATTACAGGCTCTTCATCCTTATAATTTAGCTGGACTTAAATCATATTAAAAATAGCATAATTTAACATGTGCTTGTGCTGTAAGAAAGACACTTCTGTCTTAGAAAATCAAACCCAAACCCCAATCTGTCAATTCAAAGAGGAATAACAATCTGTTTAGCCCAGAGGTACCAGGAAAAAGCCTGGCACAAATAATCTTGTCAGCTGGGATTCTTCAAAGTGTGCCTTCTGATCTGTGACTTGGTAATGTAAGCTTTGCAACTACTTTTCCCTTTACAGCCTTTTTAAGGAGGTCTTGTCACAGTGGCTCAGTTTTCTGTAGGTGGCCATTTGTCCATTTTGATTTTTACCATCAAGTAAAAGCAGCTTTTAAAGAACAGCTTTCTCCTGGATTTTTCAGGAGAATATGCCTGCTACAGCTATGCAGTGGCTTCACTTTATGTGCACTGGTACTCCAGAAAACTGCACTCGTAAGAAGCTATGAAAAGATAAATCCCAGTCACCAGGACATGCAGAATAGTCACCTTTAAAGGCAGCTGTAAACTGGCCCACTGCATTACCCTGACTACCAGAAAAGTTCATAGTTAAGTTTATTACAGAGATGGCTCTGGCACAAAATCTCCTCTGCAGATTCCTAATTTCTAAAGGGTGTGTCATACACACTATTTTTAATCCAGGAAGGTACAGAGTGGCAATGAAGCAGCATGAGGCTGTTCAAACCTTAGAGGCCTGAAATAGAAGTAAAGCTGTGCTCTTTGAAAGTAGCTCACAGAAGCCACAAGAATTTCTGTAACATCACCAAAATATTATTTCCTTTCTTTCTGTATCTAAGGTATTGTGAAGGTTGAAGGGATTAGTCTGCACTCCAGAGTTTTTGCAGCAAACATTTGAAAATAGGGATTTTCTCAGTAAGTTGAAAGACCTGCATAGCATTTATAACCTGCTTTTTGCAAAGCAAAATATAAACCATTGCTAAATCACTGCAGATAATCCACCTGCAGAAATCAAACCCTGTATGCAGATGATTTTATTCTTAATTAAAAAACATTTGGGTAAATTTGGGGTATGTTATCTGCTTTTGAGAGGTCTAGGGCAAGCTTACTGAAGTCAGTTATGTTCTTTTGGGAAAAAAAAAATCAAAATTCATACAGTTATATCAGGTTACTGAACTGAAACAGAACTGTCTGCATACATTAAGGTATTTTTATCCATAGAATTAATATAACTGTATAACTGGGTTTTCTCAGAGAAGTACCTTAAAATTAAGGGGGGGGGAAAAGGTCTTTCTAGAGAAAGCACATAATGAAATGTTTTGAGATTGACTGATAAGCCCCTGATCCTTCACCTGATCTGACACTGAAAATTAATATTTATTGTCCATTGCTCCTCTTCATTCCAGCAGCAAATTTTAACTTTTTCAATGACATATTTCATTGCTCCTTTCTTCTTCTCCTCAGAAATCCAACGTTTCTGAAACCACTTAATGTGGTAAGTAATCAACACCTCAGCCTGAATATTCACTAAAATTAAGGCTATTTCCATATTTGGAATATTTCATACTGAAAAAATGCCTTATTTATGATCAACCTACTATCTCTTACATGTCCAAGGCTTTCAGAAACAGTGTCTCTGATCTTTTAGTTTATTATTCCCAGCTCTTGGTATTCGTGCAACCTGCTCCCACAAGCCACCACCTCAATCAATAGCTGCTGGAACGGGCTGGATTTGCACAGCTTTTCCCACAGTCTGAACATTCTTCATGCATCAAACCACACCATCTGGCACATCCATTTCTCCTCTTATACTGCCACACAGGTGCAGCATTCAGCCTCTGAGTACTTGAAAGCTCACACACAGTAAGTTCTGAATACATCTTAATTTAGGCCAACAGTCCTACTATTATTGGCTAATTTTAGGGAAGTTCTAGCTGAATGAAAATAGCAACTCTGTGGGGTACTCATGATATCCTGCGGTTTTTCAAGTACTCTCTCCCACTGGACGTTCATGATAACATGTGACAGCACTTCTACTTCTTTTAATTTTTCCACCACAAGACCACTGATTTACAGACCTTTCAGAAAAAAAAAAAACCACTTTCTGAAGGACAGAGAATGCTGGGAATTGTAGGGAAAACCCAATGTGGTTATTCTATCTAAACATGTTGTTTCAGGATTTTCCTATGTCAAAGGCTGAGAATCGCTTTTAGAGAGTAAATATTTTCCAACACAATTTTAATAACTGAGAAATAAAAAGGGGAAGACAACTTTTTTTAGTATTCCATTATTATGCATTGATTTGTATCTTTAAAACCTTGCAAGTTTTCTATTGCGTGTGTTTTAAAGAGCAAAATAAAGTTCCCTGTCATACTTACCAGTTGTTTTTCCTGTTTTTCAAGTGCTGCTCTATCTCTGCTTATAGCCCTCTGTGTACCTCTTAACTCTCGATTTTGCTCCTTTATTATATCTGGAAAGAAAATATTGATAGTTGGGCAAAGTTTTTCAATACTCCATAAACATCTGCTGAGCACTCTGCAGGCATGCAGCATGTTTGACACCTGCCTTTGTTCAGAGTGAAGTGGCAGTGTCTCAGATACAGAAAATATTAGCAAAATACAATTTGGTGTATACAACATCATTGTGTCAGCAGAGTGGACTGTCAAAAATAAAGAAGCTGTTTTACCTAGGATGTTACTTTGCACCATAACCATAGCAAGAGCCTTAACCCCACAGCAAGACATCTGTACACACACTTTCCTGCAAGTCCAGCACTGACTCAGCAATATCACAGTCACTGCCTTCCCCCAGCCAGGCCTAACTGCAACAGGTAGGGCAGCTGAAGGAGCCTTGATTTATGAGGTCTCAGCAGGTGAGGAGTTCCCAGCTCCACAAAACAGTGAAAATAATTTCAGGTGCAGGTCCTGGATCCTGCTCTTCTCTGTCCTTATTCTGCTCTGGGAGAGCTTCCTCTCCTTCACATCAGTCCAGCCCTTCTTCAAGTCAGTCTATAAAGCAACAGTGTTTGAAACTTTTCAGTTAGGAGATGCTTAAGAATAGTAAGGTAGGAAAGTGGAGGCCTTTACAACAAATTTCAGTCTACTGACAACTGATGTACTGAGCAAAGCTTGAACACTGCCTGTCAGGTGAAACCTATCATCCCTCACAGGAGCTTTGTGTGCTGTACTATCAAAAATTATATATTGGTAATATCCTCTTATTAAAGCAAGTATTATTTACAGTCCAGGCAGCACTCATGCTAGTTGCAACTAACTTTTGATAGGATTTACAGCACATGCTTGGGTGTGATTCACCTGGGCAAAGGCAGAGCAGGACGTCTGCATGTGACTCAGCATCCTCTGACCTTCTTAGAGCAAAGCATTTATTAGTGAGGAGAGATTCATCTACTCCTATTCTATGTCTGCACTTTGGGTGGGAGTTTGAAAGGAGCAGACTGCCACAAACTTTCTTTAGAGCTCATGAATTGCAGGCCACCCTTTTCAATTTTTTAAGGTTTGAGGCAATTTTTCTAATAACAGCAAGAAGCATTTGCATTCTTCATTCCCAAAGCCAGAAATACTGTAAAACATCCATTGCTGAAATTATTTCAACGTTAATGTGACTTAAATCAGAAAAAAAATCCCAAACCTTTAGTGGCATTTTAAAGACAGAATATACACTTCCTCTTCCAACCTTGCTAGAGATTTGTCCAGTGCTTGGGCAAAGAAATACATATATTCAGAAAAAACAGTGTGAAAATGACACGTATTTTTACAATGCTACAAGTGCTGTACCACACAAAAAGCATCCTTGAGAGATGCAGACTTTTCAGTGGACAATAACTAAGAACTGAAAGATGGCACAGAATATAACTGCATTCTTCACACTGGCAAAACAGCAGAGAAAATCATTCTGAATACGCTACAGGCAAGTAATTTTGAAGGTAGATAAATGTATATTACTTGCACAGCTGCACTTGGTAAAATTGAAAGAAAAAGCTTAATAGCTACATACAAGACTGGATTTTTTAACTAGACTATTAAAAAAAAACCAAAACCTTAGTATAGTGAGCTTGAGAGGTAGGAACTTCAAGGTGATAGCAAACAGTATGATGCTTATTTCTGTAGTTTCTGATCCCCCACAGTGGCTTAAACTAAGGATGGTTGTTTTCAGTTTATTGCTATCTGCAGTTACAGACTGTTGCATTTGTTTGTAGAAGTGAGGGCCAAGATAAGAACTTGGTTCTTGTTTCTCTGATAACCGAGGGAAATTCCCAGTTACTAGAGCAGACAGAACACAACAGGTTATTCCGAGATAGTCTTGCGCCAGTAGCCACTCCTGTGTGTCACCCTGCCGTCACACACACCAGGGCAAAGAGGAAGCACCTCCATTCCTTAAAACAGGCCGGACAAGAGACACCCAGCAGGGCTTGACCTGGCTCCCGCAATCCTTCCCTGGTCATGGAAACTTAATGCCAACTCCCCTTCTTCCCTTCTCAGGTGCAGCATCTCAAATGGGAAGAGCCAGGTGGGACCTGTGCGTGTTCCCCTCCGCTGACACAACTGGTTGAGGAGCAGCGTCATTTTTAGCGAGCCCTGTTCAAACGCCGACCCTCCAGATCCGACACGGGGCATCCAACACGCCGGAGAGCCAAACCCTGCGCTGGCCAACCCTGGCACCACAATGTGGAGAGCACGGCATCGCCCAGCGGCCTGCTGGCACCGAAGGCATCTTTTCGGGGCTTTCCTTTGAGGATCGTTATTCCTGCTGAAGTTTAAGCGTTTTGACGCCAGACTGGCTACAAAGAACCAAGGTGCCAAGTTGTTTCCACCCCCGCGCGGAGCCCAGGGCCCGGCGGTGACGGCTCCCGCAGCCGGGACGCGGCTCCCGCACAGCGGCACCGCTCGCCTCCCCGCTCCCCCTGGGCCCCAGCAACTCCTGGCGGGCCTGTTTGGTTTCCCTCGCTGCCAGCGAGAGATGCCGCTCCCCCTCCTCCTCCTCCTTCACCCAGCTCACCCGGGATGGCCGGGCCCGGCTCCCAGCCCTCCCGGTGCGCCGGGCATCCCCCGCCCCGCAGTGCCAGGGCCGGCCCGGCCCGGGGACTCTCCGCCGCCGGTGAGTCACGGCGGGCGGGCCGGGGCCTCCTGCTCCTCTCCTGCTCCTCTCCCTGGGAGATCCCGCTCCGCCGGGACGCGGGGCCGGAGGCCGCGACCCCCGCCGGGCTCCCTGTGCCCCGGAGCCCCGGCCGGGACCAGCCCCNCCCGGCGCCGAGGGGCGGGCAGGGGCCGGGCCGGCGCTCCGCGCTGCGCCCGCCCACCCTGCGGGGATCGGCCCGGGATGGGGCAGCGGGAGCAGCTCCGGGCGCGGCTTCTCTTCCTCACTGCGAGGTTTTTCTGTCTGGCCGCTCTCGTCCGGCTACCCCGAGCCGTGGGAGAGGCGCTGCGGGAGCGGCCCGGCCATCCTGGGGGTGAGGCCGCAGCCGGGACGGGGCGGTGATGTCCCGGCTCCCCGCGCACTTTTTGGTTTTTTGGTTTGGACTCTCTTCTTGTCGGTGTAGTTACTAAAGATTAAAATGAAAACATGTAAGAAGTTAATTCGGCAGCATGGTGCTCTCCGGCTTCGCCGCTTGGTTTTGTGAAAACACCGGTCTCGTTGGAAATAGCAAGTTCTCACTATTTTTTCATGTGTCCCTTCAGGTTTTTTTCACTGGCTGAAACCCAGATCGTGTGTACACATAGACTATGAAAATTCAGTGAGGTATTATAAGGAAACCTGGTGCGTGGGCATCTGGAGGGATTTGGGCACAGGTCACGATTAAACTCACAATTAAGCTGCCTGTGTGACAGATGAACTGTGCGGTTCGGGATTTTTTACTCAGGAGCATCCCGGCTCTGGGCCCTCACCCCAAGCCCTTGCTGAGCCTGGAGAACTGATTACACATTAGTTTTCTTGGATATGCCTTTGTCTGAGGGTCACTAGCACCGCTGTGCACAAGAATGTGGAAAAAGGAATAATAATTTTCTTGGGTTTCAATATGTAATTACAATCCTTAATTTTTAATAAGGTAGTTTATAACGTAGCTGTGGTTTCATTGGTGGCGATTACCTACATATGCATCATGCCCTTAGAAAATAAAAAAAGGGCCTTTATTAAAAAAGACAGAGCTGTAGGTTTGAATACCAGCTAGATATAAGTTCCCTTACTTTGAGGTGTTGGGGATGATTATGTTAATGTGCAAGAAAAAAAAAGAAGTGACTGGAATGTAGTAATGCATTTTGATGGCTAGATATAAATTCAGCCTGAGAAACAATTGTAAGTTTATGGTTGCAGTACCCTAATAAACCACACTTTTATAACCTTGCACAGAGAAACAATCTATTAGAATATTGTAATAGTGGTGTAAGGATGTATGTGGACATGGGAAGGTGCAGATTATGTGCTTGCTGTCAGTATTCCTTGATTTTCTGAAAACACTGATTTTATTGTAAATAGCAAGTTTTCATTGTTTTGCATGTGTCCCTTTAGTTATTTTTCACTGATTCTTCTAGGCTGAAATCCAGACCGTGGGCCATGGCACAGATGCTGTGGAAATTTGGTGATTTTCTATGAGGCAAGTTAAATAAAATATACTTTAGAAGTTTATTCCTGCACGTCTGTACTCTTTGTTAGGTTAGATCAGTCAGACGTGGGTTAGTAAGCAAGACTGAAACCCTGGTTTGGAAAATGCACAGATGAGGGGGAGGAGAGCACTTGTAATTTAGATTCAGATCCCCACTTTCCTTGAGAGAGAGCCTGGGCAGCTTAACTATAGGGTACTCTTAAATTGTGCTAATTAGTTCTGAGACCAGAAATGCATTTTTCCATAATATTTCTTCATGAATGTTTAATTGTGATGAGATAAACAAAGATGTCCATAATAGGCTTCATGACTGCGATAAATACAGCATGTCTGAGCTGTTGCTTGCCAAGACTTACTTTTCTGTGTTGTGAGCCTGAATGCTGGAATGCTATTGTATGTATTGATAGTAGCGATAAGAGAAACCCTCAAATTTATCTTTTAAATTAATAATGCTTAAATATCAGTCTTTCTTTTAGATTCTGACTTGGTTCAGGATCTAATCACCAATCAAAATGTAGAAAAAATACCTTAGTTCTTTATGCTACAGACAAACTTTAAAAATCAGATGGAATATATAACCTGTCCTTAGTGACTATATGTAAATATCACTACCAAAGCAGGCAGGGACTCTGTGTTTCCTGTTTGTTGGATTTAGAGTGAAACTGGGACACAAAAATTGGTTTAGTAGGATAATACAACATCCTGTATTAATTCAAAAATGAAAACCTTCAAGAAAGAGAAAAATGAATGGATAACAAAACCAGATTAAAGCTGGTGTTCAGTGTTCCAGAGTTGTATTTAGAAAAAAGACAGGAGGGTGGGTTTGTTTTTAGAGATAGAGATAAGCTATTCTAGCATTGGTGCACTGGGGTATTTAAGCACATAGTTAATTTAAACCAGGTGGTGAGGTTCAGTCTGCTTAAATCTAAGCATGTTCAGGTGTGGAGATGAAATGGTTGCTCTGAAGAGACCCTTAGAAATCGGTGCCTTCAGGTACTGTTCTGTAGAATAGTAGATAAATTGTAGAGAAAAATATCCTTTCTTGACCATACTCTCAGGAGAAAAACGAGAGGTGAGTTTTCAGACATGTGAGCCTTGAAGAAACTCTTGAGGTTATGCTTTAAATCTTTTTAAGCTTTCTGGTCTAATGAAGGTTGCCAGTGTTTCCCTATCTCCTTTCCTAGTGTGAGTAAAATGTTGTAAGTGAACTTTCACTGACAACTAAGGCAGACTGTCTTGGGATGCTTTGTGGATAATGACCCAAATTCAGCACTGTTTGATCTATTCTGGGCCTGTCTAATTCCTGCTCTGCTGATATAAGGAAATTAAATGAGGCTGTGTGTAGTGAAGAATGAAGTGGTTAAGTTGAAAATTACAGAGGCCTGAGAAAGATAAATGATCAAAGACTGTATAAATGTATTGCTATGTGGAATGCACAGCTCTTTACATGTGGAGAAGTGTCTTTAGTGCCTCAGCAAGTGGCCACTTTCCAAATTCTGCAATGGAGAATCCTTATCCTGGAGGAGCTCCATGGGACTCAAGCTGCTTACTTGTGTAGGAGTTTGTGAGATTGTGCTAAAGGCTCCATGACTTTATACCTTGTCATGTGGAGGTGGGCTGAGCTAGGAGGGGGGCAGAAAGGAAAAAGCAGGGAGGATATTCCAGACCCTAATGAAGTTCAGGCTGCAGTTCACCCCAATATCTGAATCTGCAGTGGCACCAGGGGAGGCTTGTGGCTGCATTAAATGTGGTGGTGTTAAATGTGTGCCTCTGCTGAAGTCTGGGTCTATGTAATCTTATTATCTCTAATTGCACTAATTAGTAATGGAACCTGGCAGTGAGGGTGTGCTCTCCATGGTGGGCAGGGCATGGAAAGGCACAAAATCTGGGAAGATTAGAGGAAGGCGAAGCAGAAAAGAGCAGGTGAGGGGTGGTGGCCAGCACAAACCAGGGGTGTAAATTTCTGGAGTAAGGAGTTCAAGGTGGTAGCAATAAATGAAGACAGCTCTAGGAAAGAGGATAGAGAAGGTGAAGAGGAGCAGTTGGGGAAATGCTGTGGCTGTTAGGTGGTAGAGGTTTGCTCCAGTGCTGCAGTTCTAGAGGGTTCAAATGAGTTCAGATTAATTTGCCTGCTTTGTTAAAAAAGAAATCAGTTATTTATTTGTGCAAGTGCAAAAACCATGTTTCATACAGCTCACCCTCACCCTCACCTTGCAGATTAGACAACTTTCCAGCAATGTTTGTGGAGAGCTCAAGAGAACAGAAAAATACCTCATTTGTAGGAGGAAAATGGGAAGTCACATCTAGCAAATACACAGGTAAGAAATAACCTTTATAAATGCTGAACGTAAAATTATTGAAATAAATTTCATACAAGAAAATGAACTGTCTGCAAATAATGCCCATGGTGAATTACTGTCCAGTAAGAATAATGCCACAATCAATGAGGTGGCAGAGGGAAACCTCTGAAAGATCAGTGGATTGCTTATTTGGAAATAGCTTATAATTCTAAACGTGTTAATTTTTAAAAAGGGTATTTTTATTGATCTAGAGAAATACAGAGAAATATTGAGGAATGTGGTGAATCTGAAATATATGAGAATGTCTTGCTTTCCATCTGTTCACAATTTAAGTTGAGCTGGGCATGTGTGTGAAGCAGAGAGTGTATTGTTGGTCTCATTCATAGCTTAATTGTTTTTTGCTTTCTCTGCCCAAAAAGACTCAATTGCCAGTAGTCTGCTACTCTTCTAAGCCTTACATCACACAAGGTGCAAGGGGTAGAGGGAAAGACACATTTAGATATGTAAGCATGGCTTGATTTAATTTGTTCTTGTGAGTACTTGCTGACATCTATGGAGATTGTCTTTTTATGAGAGAGGGTATTTGTGATGTGCATGTTTTGCTTGATACTCTGCTGAATTTGCTTGACAGACCTATGAATAAGTAAAAACCAGCAAGAATGAGTTGAAGGAAAACTGTAGTGCCTGAACTGTGAAACGTTTCTCTAGTTTGCTGAAAATCTTTTAGTGAACTGAAACCTTGAATGTATAAAGGATGTTGTCTTCATCTCAATTTTTTTTTCTCCTAAATGCATTTAGGAACAGTTCTGGGGCAAAAAAAATGCAACCCAAAGTACCCACACCCCTAAAGAAATCTCCAACATCAAAAACAAAACTGCCAAATTCCCTCATCCTTAATATGTGTGAGGGTAGGCATGCTT
Source organism: Horornis vulcanius (assembly GCA_013401035.1). NCBI lineage: Eukaryota > Metazoa > Chordata > Aves > Passeriformes > Scotocercidae > Horornis > Horornis vulcanius. Next base: position 24,065 of record VZUA01083420.1, read on the forward strand.
TTTCTGTTGCACAGAGTTAGCTTAAAGTGAGATACTTCTGTATGCAGGAGTACACCTTACTTTTAGTCACTTTCAGCATCTT
>VZUA01083421.1:41486-54457 GCA_013401035.1 Horornis vulcanius
CTTTTGGTGTCATTGAGAAGTAAGAATTTACACATAAAACCTTCCTGTGAGGAATCTATTTTCAACTTTTAGCAGGACAAGGAAAAATGGTGTGGGCTACAGTAAAATAATTACACTTACTTTACAATCTGTATTTGATGGCATTGAAAACATATTTCACTTGTTCTAAAGGAGAAGTCTGTGTTTCCTCAATTTTATCATTAGAGGAAANACCAAATAATTCATGATGACAGCAACAATTAATAATTGGGAAATACACATTTTAAATGATACTTCCAGGGTTTGTAAATGTGATACAAATTTACAGTGTGATAAATTCTTTCTAAGGAAGAATTATGAAGTATATGTTATATTTATTGTGCACTTTCAGGATATAAGAAAGATAGCTTACCCTCAAAGAAAGTTCAGTCCCGCAAGTTTTCTTTTTAACTAAATCTACTTCTTTTTAAAAAGCTTCCAATCCAACATCAGATTAACCTAGTAAAAGTATGAGGCTGCTTTTTATAGTTAAGTGTGTAGTTCTGAATATTATCCAGATGTATGAAGGAGGTAAATAGTCTTGACTCATGCCCTATGAAGAATGCATAATGAGGTCTTGATTGAATCAAATTCATTTTAGACAGGAATTAATTTTTATAGGGTAGTCTTTGCGTTCAATTGTAATTCCATTTGAGTCTGGAGACCGTAGCAGAAATGGTTTGGTGCCCATTCTTTCCTTTCCCNAAAAATAATTGCGCATTTTTGGGTCTAGTATTGTTTCAGGAACTGCAGGCTTCTTTATAATATGTTTTGTCTGATAAAGAAACTAAAAGTATGAGATAGGAAAAAACTTTTCCTCATAAAAGACTTCATTTAGAGGTCTTGTGCCAAGATGAACTTATAACTGAGCTTTTTCTGATGATCAGGAAGATGTCATATTTGAAAGGTTTGACATGAAAATAGAAGATGAGCAGAACAAACCTAACAGACCCCTCAACTTCTAGGTTCCTTGTCTCCTGCTTCACCAGATCTCTCTGTTCTCATTTAGGTGGGCTTCATCCCAGGAAAAAAAAATCTGTCTCACCAGGGATTTTAAGACTTAGATGCTTATGAGTGCTATAATATATATCTATGTCTGTATCTATATAGATATCTCATATAGATGTACATGCATGCAGCACAAAACAACTGAGATAAAAGCAATAACTTTCAAAATCTGATAGCAATTTTTATTCCAGTAATAAAGTCACTTATTTTTTAGGAAACATTTAATATTTACAGATATTTACAGTATAAAGATATTATAAATTGCAATGAATCACTGTTGTAAGCTGTTTATATGTTTTCTCAAGGAAAGGGTTCTCACAGTAAATAGATATAAATGTGTGTATGCAAAGATATTTCAGAGGAATTGTAAACTGGATAAAGTCTGTACTAGAGAAATTATACTCTTCTTCCTGTCTAGGAATAATAGAGCAAATCCCTTGAGGCTTTGTTTGAACAAATTCATCTCGTGTAATGACTCTGAAAGTGAAATCTCATGAAGTATAGGAAAAACACCACAGACACCACTGAGCTCTTTAGTCCCTTCACTGTTAGTCCTTTCCTGATTTACTGCTGGACTAAACCCATTAACTACTGGCTCTGTAATAGTCCCCTGACCAAATTTTACAACTTCCATCTCAACTTCTGTTCCTCAGCTCAGTGTTTGACCCACTGTCCTTGTTAAACCCTTTCAGGAATGCTGGCTTTATTTCAGGGGGAATACTGGGGCTTTTGATCTGGGGAGATAGGGGTAAGTTTTACATTATTTTATGAGCCTTACATCATCCACAAGTTTTAAAGCAAAATCTTAGAAACAACAGATTCCTGGGAAAACAAGAGCAATACTCTTCTGTCAAAAATCGAAGCCATACCCAGCATTTAAATAGCCCAGTTCTTGACATTGGACTCCTCTTATTAAAACACTGCAGCACCAGATTTCTTGGCAATCAGTCTTCCACAAGCCAGTTTCTTTCACACTTGCCTCCACCTACACTGCCACACCAGTGCATATTATCATGATGATATTCTGTAAATTACATCTCAGAAAGGCATTTGTACCTTAGGAAAGGGAAACTTAATGGGAGTGTTTTTGGCATATGTACATGAATATGGTCTGAAAAAAAACCTATAGGCAAAATCTTTGAACATGAGTGATTGAATTATTTATACTCAATTTTTTTCTTTTTTGGTAAATGGATGCATTGATATTTCCAGCTAACTGAAAATATGTTACTTCAAAAGTTATGTGAAAGCTCGGAGCAGGCTTGCCTAACAGGTCCAGCCTTAGCACTAAAATGTAATAATGATTTGTTATTTTTATTTAAAATTTCATTGTTAGTATTGAATAACAGGACTTTGATAACAGATTTGGCTTGAAGAAAATGATTGTAACTTTTGCTACAGAAACCGTGAAACAAGATTACTTTGACCTGAATTGTTGTTCAAAGCCTCATCCCTAACCATTGTTAGTAAGTAAAGACATGGTGGTTTATATCATTAATTTGGCTACATAATAGAAATCCAGGGTGAAAACTTATATCTTAAAAATATCTTTACAGATTGTGACCAGAAGTTTTTTTACTGGTAGAAGCACTGTACAGAAAGGATGAATGTAAGGGGTGTTCTGTTTTATACATTATTACACGTCAGTTTTAGCTGCTCATAAGTAGATCTGAGGAATATAGTAGAAAAACTGCCAGAAAGAGGGAGAGAGAAAAGCAAAAATTATATTTGTAACCTGTGTGACTCTCAGTATAAAGATAATTATTAACATTAAACAACATAAAACCTCCTGTTTCCTTGCAGGAATGGCACAGGCTGACACCCAGCCCCCCATGCACGTGTACAGGGATGCTTTGTATTGGAAAAGCCTTTCCTCCCCTTGGGAACAGTCAGGGTCTAATCACAGTTTCATTACAGGATTGCGGGGTTTATATCCTTTCAGTCCTAATCTTGAGCATTTTTGTGCAGCTGGTACCAATAGAACTATTTGACTAGGAATTGCTACTGCTATATGGATTTTTTTCCCCCATCAATGGATAAAACTGATTCTACATAATTTATTGAAGAACTAGAAAATAAGCTGGTAATTTGCAATGATATTTATACAATACTTAATGATACTTAAATCTCTTCTATCTGAGGTATAGTAATTACTAAGAAAGAAATGAGAACACAAATAAAAACATTTTTACCGACCTCACATTGACTATTCGGAAAGAACTTTGCAGCACAGTTCAGTTTATCAAGTTAAACATTTTGCAGACTTTTGTCACAGGTTGGTCCTAATAATCCTCAGCAATATTTTTGTTTGTTTGTTTGTTTGTTTGTTTGTCAGCAATAGCAAGGTCTCTGGGGATATGTTACAGAAATCAGGGTATTATACTTCATTCAACTGCATCTCTGGACCTGTTTGTGTCATTAGTCTTGTTGTACCTTGATTGGTTTGTGACTCAAGAGATTTAAACTTTTGAGATCTTGAATTTGGGTTTTCTCTGTAAAAATTTATCACCAAAACACACAGCTTGGCTGATTTAGACATTTGGTTGCTTTGGTAGGGATACAAGTACAAGAAGAAGAGATCACCAAAAGATTTTTTACCAGCTGAAAAATAGCCACCAGTTCTCTCAAAGCTCCTTCTTTTGGGAAGTAGGAAAAAGCTCTGAAAGTGGAAGATCAAATTGTGTTTTTAGGTCTGCTCACTGGCAGTAGCTTAAGCAACACAGAGTCCAGTAATACTTTCCAAACATCACTTTGTATGTCATCCACCCCACTCTTTCTCAAACAGTTGGTGGGGAAGTGGGTTATGCAGTCAATTCATATGATGGTCATTAAGAAGCACATTTGTTAAGTTATCATATTTTCAAGGAGCTAAAGCATGTCTGTCCAAAAACATATGCAGATTTTTCATACAAAACCTGACCAAGAAAATATTATTCCTAAGTTATGAATTGCAAAAGAGAACAATGAACATTGTGTGTGAAAGAAGATCTTGTCCAATGTAGAAAAGTTTGTGGAGCTGGGTATAGATACAATTTTTTACTCCAGTTCTATACTGTCTCTGTACCCACCAAACCTCTCCTACCTATCTTTTAGGTATCCTACCTATCTTTTAGAATGCATTTATGTTATGTCCTAGACTTGGGTGGTTGTTTTAAACCACCCCCATGATTCCTCAAGAAATTTACACTCCAAATGAAGCCACCATAGGACATGAAAATAACAAACAAATGGGAGGGTAGGAAATTAAGTGCAGGAGGTAAAGTAAATAAAAATATAGAGCCAGAACTCCAGCTGCTGGAAATTAGCATAGTCCTATTGAAGCCTATGTAATTACACTAACTGAGCAATTGCTTCATTAGTTTTGCTTATTTTACCCTTTGTTCCCTCCCCTTGTTTGAGCTTTGAGTCAACTGAGCTGAATTAGCATCAGCTGAAGAGCAGTCCTGATGTGCATCCTGTTATGGGTCTGTGGGGAGAGGAAGGGGCAGGGTGGGCAGCTTCTGAGGAAGCCTTTCAGAGAGAAGAGGCAGTGTGCACCAAGACTATAGCTGGGCATACTCTCATGTTGGGTTTGTGTTTGTTTCCTTTTTACCTTTTCCCCCCTCTGCACAAGTTCCCTGAGAGGAAAGACTTGTTGCAAGAGGGTGCAGCAGAACACCACAACTTCAGGGAAGGCAACCAAGCCATCAAATAAAGTATTAGCAGGGATGATGGGGTCATAGCCACACTCCTTAAAAACGCAAAAATCAAGTGGTTTTCCCTTCCCTGTGGATTTCTCAACCCTGCCTGCAGTGAGCCTCAAAGCAGGACTTGAATGTGCATCACTTTGCAGGGTGGGTAGTGGTGGATCAGGTCTGAACTGTGCCATCAGGACATCACCAAGAGGAAAAGGGAGATGAACGCAGAGGGAATGCATGGTGTGGGGTGGCAGCTGTGTAAATTATCACAATAGTGGGGAAATAGCAATGACTGCAAAGTTACAGTTTGTAATAAATGGAGTTTTTTGACTGAGTTGGTTAAAATGGGTTTAAGGTAATGGTGAGGGTTTTATTTTTACAATGACTTTTCTAACTTTAACTTGGAAAGCAAAATTCATCCTTTTCATTAGAGCTCCATGAATAAATTGATGACTGTTTTGAAATTAATTTCCAGTACAAATGACATTTCTTATCCAGATTTTATTTCCTGTAGTTGTTACGCTGTAAATGTTTCCTGAGTCAGACTTGATCCATTGCTCATTCAATGCTTAAATATATATAGGTTTGTACATCATTGCTCATAAATACATTAAAAGGACATTAATCTATGAAGTTCTATGAACCAAGGAGTGTTAACACTAAGTGGATTTGCAGCTCTAATTCATCTTCCTTTTGCATTAAGGTGCAGTCTTTAATTACATGTTCACACGTACTCCAGACAGTTTCCTACTTACGCCTTTCTTTTCATTATTCACTGCACAGAACTTTCTGTCTTTAAGGCTGGAATTTAATGTGGAATTGTACATTTACTTTTAGCTTCATTTAGGACATCCATCAATGTACCAGCAAAGTACCTGGAGAATATTAAGGCATTTATCTCCTTTTGACATACAGGGCTGCGATTCCCATCTTACAGAGGGAGAACTTTAAAAGAGGAAGAGAGGTGTTTAATGATATCAAGGTGGATTTAACCTGACCAAAAAAACCAACCAAACAACAACAACAACAACAAAACCCCAAAAAAACCCAAAAACCAGAAAAAAAGAAAAAGAGAGGGAGAGAAGAAGCTTAGGGGGCAGCGTATCTTAAATTCAGGACTGATCTTCATTTCCTGGGATGAAACAGCATCTATTAAGAGGTGTGTGGTTTTGAGTAGAAAAAAAGCAACTCAGGCTGGACAAAATGCCATCATCTGCAAATGTAACAATCTCACTGTACCATACTGTGAGGGATTTGGCTGTGAAGAACTTTTTACATAGAAGAATTTTTACATTTTTACATAGAATTTTTACATTTTACATGTTACCCAACTGATCTCTAAAGCTGCCCTTTCTAAAGCTCAGTCTCCTCAGCTCTCTGTTGCTGAGGAGAGAGCTGTTGTGAGAATGAGGAGCACATTGCCCTCCTGCCAATGAACACTAGAAATTGTGGGCTTCCTGACTGAGGCCACAGGCTTTTTTTCAGACTCAAATGAAATTTCACAGTAGAGGGGAAAGGCACTTTTGTGACCTGTTGACTGTCTCCATGCCAAGAACTGAAAGGATTACTGCAAACAATGAAGGTGTTGAACTTGAAATAATTTTATATGACATAAAGTATAGGACAACCCAGATATTAAGGCATATTTTAACTACTAAAACACTTTTTTCAACAAGTATGTCTTCAGCTATGTGTAGTGTAGTAGCCTTTACTTGATATCAGATTCCTAATTCAAAATACATTTTGTTATCAGGACAAACCCAGCAAAAATAAGTAGAATAACAAATTCTAGGAAATAAAGCAAGATAATATCCATCACTAGTTTTTCTATATGACCTAATGGTCTTTTTTGACTCTTCAGATATTTGATTAGGTAGGGAACAAGCAGGAATTTCTTTTAAAATTGAAGGGAAATTTGAAGGAAAAACCTGGATATGCTGTTGCAGTAAAAGGTGCTTCTTGGTGATGTTTCTGCTCATGTTGAAATATTAATTGTAAACATCCTTTTATAAACATATTATCTCAAGATTTTCTATTCCTAATGGTCTTCTTGTGCTACTCAACCCACCATGTTTCTGTAAAGAAGTTGGTATTGAAAAACACGTCACTGGTAGAGGGTTCAGATTTTTCTTTATTCATTTTCAGTTTGTTAGTATTACAGGTGGAATTACAGTCAGACACTTTTATTGCCTCCATGAAAATGGAGAGATTTTAATAAATATTCTTTTCCTATGATGTATATCTCTTGCAGAGAAAACCACCAACTTGATTGCATGTGTGATAATTTAATAGAATATACAACAAGTAGTACCTATCCTACGTGATGATTATCAACACAATCTGCCAGCAGCTGAGGAAAGAAAAGAGTGCCTTAATTCATGAAATACGTAAACAAAACACTGAGCTTTATTTTACATATGGATCCCATTCACATTATTTTCCCATTCTGTTGAAAACCATGATTATATCTGATGTGTACTAATGAGAAAGAAATGCATAACCTAACTGTAAAGCAGGTGGAGACATGAGTTTTTCACGTGTGGCATAAAGTAGAGAGGAAAGCAGTGCAGTGGTAAAAATCATAGAATCACAAAATTGTTAAGGTTGGAAAAGACTCTTAAGATCATCGAGTCCAACCATAAGTCTGAGGCTTTGGTGAGGAATGGAGTGAGAGAAAGAGAAAAAAGCTGAGGGAAAGGGCCCAGGAGGGAACTCAGGAAGGGAAAGTGGAAGATGTTATCAGACTGTTATTGGTATCCGTGTCCCTCCACTTCAAAGCCCTTTTTGAAGCTGGTGGTGATTTTTCACGGACCAGCGGCTGTGGTCAGCGACAGTCTCGTGCTCCTGCAGAGGATTTCTTTTCCTGTGACAAAACCCCCGGTGGGAAAATGGTGCTGGAGAGGCAGGTGGCAGCTACAACAGCACTCTGTTTCCATCCCAGGTGGGGATCTGCAGCTCCCACTCCTCGCAGCCAGCCCGTGGGCTGCCCTAATTGCTAACACGCCACGGGAGCTGCGCACGGCGTGCCAGGAGTGAAACCCTGCCTGGGATCCCAGAGAGATAAAGTGCAAGGGAGCAGATGCATGAGGAAAAGCTTCAGGAATTCTGGTAGAACCAGGTGAAAACTAAGAAAAGATGAAAGGAGAACTAAAGTGAAATTGTGCCTAAACCTGAAGCATTGAGGCACGTGAAAATGTATTTCTTCTCTCTCAAAAGCAGGGAGGAGGAGGAGGAAGGAGGAAGGAGGAATACTCCGTGTCCTCCCCCTCTTATTAGCTCTGTTATTTTCCCATCAGAATTACAAGTAAGTGCTAGTCTTCCTGATTCAGGCTGGGAATTGGGAGAGTTAAACTTTGCTTTAAAATCCCTCAAGGAACATGCAGCAAATCCAACTAGCAGGATTCATGGAGCAGCTGCACAGAAGCACACTGCAGGCTTGCTGGGCCTGGTATCCCCAGCACACATAAAATCCAGACCTCATTTTACACTTGGATCAGCAGTGTCAGTACCTGGTGCATCAGCCTGGCCAGGATCAAACCCTGCCCATCCACTTGTATCAGTTGGAAAAGAAATATTACATAAAAGTCAGTATCAGTTCTCATGTGAGACTAAGGGTTCCATAGTTCCCTGATGTGGTACAGGCTGGATCATGTTCTGAGGCTTATGGTTTCTTTTATAGCCCTAGCCAAATTTGTTTTTTCTTGTTCATCATGAAGGTGACTCTTGGTATCTTTTAACTTTCCAGTCTTTTCTGGAATGCTCTTAAATTCTTTGTTTTGATGCTATCTGGCTGCAAATAAAGACTGGTTGTGCACTGCTTTAGGAAGTGTTTACTTTTGTCTGTAAAGCTACATCATATGTGCAGTCTAATAAAGTTCTGTCTCCAAAACAGTTTGATTTGAAAAAAAAAACCCTGGTTATTGGGGTTTTAGTTTATTTTGCTCTTTTACGATCTGTAGGAAAATAGCTAAGAAAAAAGTTATGGGAGCACATAGGGGAATTGCTTAGGAAATTCTATACTGTGGACTGTATTTTTAATATATCAACCTCAAAACACAGAAAGAAAGAGATTTATTGGTAGGTGTTGATATTTGCATCTTTAATTCCAGTTTGTTTCTTTGCTTGCCTCCTCCTGGGGCTCATGGTGGCCCAGAACACCATTTGTGAACCTTGTAGCTTCCCTGAGAAGGAATTGGAAGACCAGAGGTTTGATTACCTCCAGCTTAATGGGGAAAATTTAAGTTAAATTTTTTGTATTTCATCTCAGAGCAGTATGAAAAGAAAATCAGCTTTCCTTGGCCCTTCCTCACCTTTAGTGCCAGAATAGTGAAACACTGCACTGACACAGGATTAACCTAGTAGTTATGTAGGAAAGGGACATAAAATAAAGTTCAAATTTTTGAAATCATGTTTCTTCTTGCAAAAAAAAGTGAATGTATTGTTGAATAGCTCTCATCTGTTTTAAAGAATTAAACCTCTCATAATTGTCCTCAAGAACATTAAGCTGGAGCATTTTTTTTATAATTACGAGCAAGCCTCACTTTTAATATAATTTTTATTAAATTTTTTAAACTTAATTTTTGACAGTCCTAAGACTACTTGCCTAGATCGCCTAGTTAGGTTAATGCAAATTATAAATTCACACAACTTTTAAAGCATAAAGTGAATATTTTTTTTAGTTTAATAATGAAAAAGAATTGTATGGCTTTTTCCAACTGATACAGCTGGAGAGAGAAATTATTTAGAAGAAAAGAAAGAAGAGCACCCTTCCTGATATCTTACCTGTATTGTGTTCTAAATTCCCTTAAATGCTCAGTTGCCAGAGATAACTTTGTAAAACAGGTGGCTTTCATATTTACTAATATGATTGTAATCATCATCACTTTAATGAGATAGCTGCAGAATGAGTTGACTCCTGAGGGAAACTGTCTGTGTGACAGATATCAGAGTTGTTTCCATGGTTCAGGGGTAGTTGTGTGTTAAAATACAGCATGCCCCTCCAGAAAGGTTTCCACTAGTGTAGTTGGTTGCATGAAACAACAAAAAGTTTGGACTATTTAAGAGCTGTATTTTTTTGTACTAATGACACTTGAAAACAGTACATGCTCCAGGAAATTTTATATACGGTAAAGTTTGGCTGGTGAGTTCTGTCTTTCTGTCCGATGTAAGCATATTTATTCCACGGATTAATTATTTATGGTCTGGCCTTTCTATAAAACTACTGTTGCATTTCTATTTACTGGTTTTAAGACACTGTCTATGTGGGTGGGCAGAGTGATGCTGCAGTGCTTACCTCCCGTGCCAGCTGGCCACCTAAATGTCTGGCTGTGTGTGTTCAGCCCTGCTCAGCTGCCACATGACATGAAGCAGGGCTGTGACCCCGCTGATGCTCCTGCTTGTAAATGTAAGCCCAGCCGTAAAAACTGCTGTGATTCCATCAACAGTAGGTTCCTCTCTGATGTTTTCTGAGCTCCCCTGTTTGCTGAGACTAGTGGAAATAAAGGTTTTTTTGCATCTAGAAAAGTAAAATGTGTTTGGAACGGGACCAAAAATTGCCACGGTTAGACCTGAATGGGAAAATTTTTATATCTTGCTTATAGTCTACCTAAAGGGATAACAGCTATTGTAAAGCCATGTTACTTTTCAAAACCCCATGCCTCCTTTCACATTTCAAATACTTGGAGGTGCACAGGAACGCAGAGTTTTGGGGGTGGTTCTTTGGTGTGACAGTCTGTGTTAGGCCTCTGCTGAAATTCTGCCAGCTGGGGAGGAAGAACACTGCAGTGTGTCCAAGGGCGTCTCAGCATCCAGTGCCAGCCCTGTGTTCCAAAGAACTGCTTGCTACTCCTGTTATACCCTTGTCTCTCAGAATGTTTGGAGGTCACCATCAGGAATTATGGCTTGTCTTCAGTAGGGACATTCCTCTCTGCAGAATACAGCAGATGAAGGATGAGAGGACAGGAAATGGACTGGGCTTTCTGAGGAACTGCCACTGCACACTTGGTGACTTGTTTAAGGACTCTTTCTTAAGAATTTGGGTTTTTCTTACAACCCTGAACAAATATATTTTATGAAGAGTGAAATGATATCAAGTAGCATGGAAGCACAACATTTTGTGACCAGATATTAAAAAAAACTGCAGAAAGAGGGAGAACACACTGGCAAGTGTTTTCAAGTACTGATATTCAGATGTACTGACAGAAACAGATCAGGTACTAGTAATGCTACTGAACAGATTTTCAGGAATGTATTTCTGTTTTGCCAGGTAACCTAGTGCTAACAACTCCTAAGAGCCCTCAGGATCGTTCCCCACAGCAGGGAAAGTGGGAACCTCAGTGCTGTTTTCCTTGCTCCCACTTCTTCAGCCTCCTGGAGCTGGTCTCCAGCAGAAGCACAGGGAGACCAGCAGAAGGCAAAAAACAGGAGGAGGCAAAGAAACCATGGGATAAAATTAGCAGAACTTAACAGCAGCAAAACTTCTCTGTGCCTCTGCTGGCACTTGCACCAGATGAGCCTTCCAAAGGACTTCATGATACCCTGAGTTCACCTGCTGGGTTTTCAGAAATTTAACATAATTTAAATTATGTTAGAGGCTATTTTGGTTCACAAGAGTATTTCTTCTTTCCCTTTTCCCTTTATTTTCCCTTTTGCCTTTATTCTACCTTTTCCTGCTTTCCTTTCTCTATCCTTCCCTTATTTCTTTCCTTCCTTTGAAATCACCACTGGATGGGCTGCCAGAAGGCCTGAGCTGCCTTGCTGTAAAGTTCACCCTTGACTTATGCTCCGTTTATCTGCTATAGGGTGCTCCTGATAAACTCACTGCACACCAGAACCTGGCCTCTCATGCAGGCAGTGGAATCACAGGATGGCTGCTGTGGAAACACTGAAGTGGTTTACAAACCCCCTGCTTTATCTCTGCTGGTCTTTGGAATCAATTACACTTAAATGGGTCTGACTGGTTACAGCAGAACCAAAATGTTCCTGACTGCTTGAGTCCAAATAAAACAGAGACCTGGCAGAAGGCACTTTTTTCCCTCTGAAAATAATGCACATTTAAAAGGAAGAAGAGAAAGAAGCCAAATAATCTAGAAATACTGCCTCAATTTTGAAGTGTGATGAAGATTGACAAAATAATGTGGAAAGAATTCAGGTAGGATATGGTCAAGTTAAAAATAAAGTATCATGAAGTATTTTAAGACTGACATCAGAGTTCTTTGAGTAAAAAGTAACAGTATTTATCATGGGGAGATTTCACTTTACTTTGGATGTGCATTTGATTCTGTGGCTTTGCTGTAACACATAAAAGTCAACTTTTTTATTTCAATCACAAAGACCATGAGATATGACTGGAGGCAACAGCTCATCCCACTTATTTCAGGGGATTGAGTCAAGGGATTTAATCCACTTCTTAAAGTGTTCAGGAATAGTTTATGCCACCTGAGTTTGTGCTTGTTTCCAGTTGGTGCAGCAAACAAAGGATGCAAGGCACATGGTATTTATACATGGAATTACTGATCCTTCTCATAAAATGTGGTTTGGATTTACATCACTACAGAATTCCTATTCCTGTTATCAATGTGATTTTGTTCCTGGAATGAGCAGAGGACCTTGTGCATTGATTTCTAAGAAGTCAGGGATGTACAGTGCACTGCATAACAGGCATTATTATTTATACTTCTGTACTTTTACATACATGTATTTATACTTTTAAAATTTGGGAAATCATCCATGGTGAAAAAAATATTTCTGGGGAAGCCTCGATACAGGGGTGTCACACTATCTCCTCTTTCCATGTCTGAATCTTCTTGTTGTACAAACATGTCAAGAGCATTAACTGAGGCATCTGTGCACTGATTTCTTTGCATACAAATTCTACCAAGGCATACAAAAATGTGTATGATATTTGGAAAGAAACAAAGTTCCCATCCTGAGGAGACCCATTACTGTTTCCTTTTCCCAGGAGCAACAGCAGAGAAAACTCCATGTCTTTAAGTAGTAACCAGTGTCTCAGGGTCAAGTAGGAAACATTTTGAAGTATACTCAGGGAGGTTTACTTCTCTTTTCTGCATCTTCTGGCATTTGCTTTATTTTACTTGTGTTTTTCTGTTTCTCTTTTTTGGGAAGAAGAGCAGACTCAGCTCTATCCAGCTTCAGTGGGTTTAGAGTCTCCTCCGTTACTTTTAAATGCTGCTTGACATTAGTAGATCCTATACATTTTTTGATCCGTAGCTCCTTTCCCTGCCTGGAGCCTGCCTGTATTCAGTTGCT
>VZUA01083423.1:5640-20837 GCA_013401035.1 Horornis vulcanius
AATTTATAAATGGAGAAGCTACTTTGTGTTCTTTATAAAGAAATGAGAGTTGTGAGCACTTCTAAGGAAAACAGAGATACATGATCTCTGTGTGAGAAATACGTGGAGCCCCTGGCTGCAAGGGATCTGTTTCTGTTGTATGAGATGGGCCTCAAAGAAGGGCAGGTCCAAATCACATTGAATCTAGGGATGGAATGGGAATTAAAAATGCAGAGTTATTTTCCTAAAGTGAGAACAATTTTTAATCTATCTATCTAAATGTAGGTGCCAGGCCTTTCATAACTGTGTAGTTTTGTTTTGCAGTTAAAAAGAGGAAGGTACTTCTAGTGGATAAATCAGTACATGCAATTAATTTTTTTAAGATCTGTCTTCAGAATATACCTTTCTTCTTTTTTAGAGACAGAAAAAGATCCCCAGAAATTAAACCCTTGACTTTTGGGTGGTAAGAACCATGTGAGACAGACTCGTCCACTCTCCCTGTGTGCCCTTATACATACAAACGTGCACATGCTTGTTTCACTACTTCTTTTGCAATTGGCTTCATGGAACTTGAATCGATGTATTAGTTTATGGAGAGAAAATCTTGCCTCCATATGAAACATGGAAAAGCGTTCAGCAGTTGGATCTACAAGCCAGTCTTGCCTGGTCTCAATTGTCTTCTCTTTTATTTTGGGCATCTCTCAGGGTAACCTTCTAAAGTTAATGTTCTGTGGCTTAGTGATCTGATATAAGACATTGTACACCTAATACTTCAGTACAAAGTTTAAATTTATTTTAAAAGAAAATACCATGCATGTTAATTAAGTTCATTCAATTCCATTTTCCATTCAATAACCAAGAAAAGCACTATCACTTTCTGATATTGTTTCAGGAATTGTCATCAAGCAGAAATAGTCTTTTGGAGACATTTTACAAAAATGATTTCTGGAAATGTAACAATTAATTAAAAAATGTAGTAGGTTTGTATCTTGTTTTGCAATATGTTCTCATATCTGCAGCTGAACAAACAGAATTGCATTTCCCAAATTACCATTTGATCTAGCACATTAAACCAAGGCTTTCATTGTACTTAGGAGAGTATTTTTAAATGAGCTGGTAAGTCTCTTAGAAGAGAGTACTGGAAGGAACCCACTGCTGTAAGTAAAAAACACTCACAAATTTTCTGTGTTTGGTGGATCTGTCTGTTGAACAGACAGATCCAGGTCCAGTTGAATACACCTGCACACATTTTAGTATGTGCTTAATCTTATGCACACAGGCAAACACAATGACCTTTAGGAGAAAGGCTTATGTGGTTTTAGGGTTTCAGAATTTACTATGGGACTGCAAGATACAGGCCCATTAGGTATAACATTCATACACATTGGGGTAGCACTCAGAGGCCACATTGAGACAGCTGGACCATTGTGCTAAATTTTTCACAGATATCTAATAGGAGATTGGCCTTCCAGTCAAGTGCTTATAGTCCTCAATAGAACAGACAGTTTAAACCTTGAAAACTGAGACATGGGAATGCAAAGTGACTTGCTCCAGGGGATGAATTTAATTTTGGAGATTCAATACCCAGCATGCCAGACTTCTCATTATGCAGTAGCTTATTATAAGAGGACAAATGTTTGAGAGGAGTAAATACTCAAGAGGGTAATACTTGTGATTCATTGTTTTTTGTTCGTTTATTTTTAAGCTGGAAAGATCTTAATGTAGTCTCTTTTTGTTCACCTCAACCAGCAATATGGTGTTAAATTTTAGAGCAATAAGCTGGTTTTGGTTAAAGTAATGCTGTGATATTATTTCTGGTTATGACGCTTTAGATCTGTTGCTAGCTGACGTGATATATACCTCCTAAATGCAAGATAATTAATTTGCTTGAAGGAGTTTGTGATCAAAAGAGAAAGGTAGATGATGATTTAGAGGGTGCAGGGTCTATAAATAGAACATGAATTGTTGGATGTATATGTAATTTGTAAGAAACTCCTTGTTTCGCTTTTGTCCTATTTCAGATGACTGTATTTAGAGGTATCCTATTCTACTCAATTTTTAAGATAGTAGTAAACTGGTCCTAATATATCTATAATGTTTTTCATCTACCCACTTTATGTAACACTGTCTTCTCTTTTATAATCCTGTCTGTCATCTTATATCAGTGATTTAGTTCAGCTCATTAAGTTCGTCTAGGTTTGGGAATTTTTCTTAATGCAAAAGCATAATTTAGTTTTAAATCAGCAGTCTCAAACACAACTGAGTAAGAGGATATATGTTTCAAATCTGTACTGGATTTGGGTGCAAGATAGTTTTAAAGTACAGAAGGATGAGTTTAGATAATTTGTCTTTTAGTTCCAGAGCTCTAAGTAGCCTGTGTCCTCTTCCAGGAGGTGGAGGTCTGTAGAGTGATCAGGAGGAGGTGGATCAGAGAGCACAGAGGAGAAAGAAACTGTTGGGATGGTCTGTGCAAAATGACTAGAAAGATCTTTGGACATTTTAACAGGAAACACCAATCTCAAAGCTATTTTTGAAATACTGCCTAATCTTATCTCCGATGTCAGAGCTCTCACAGACATAAGTTGACAAATCATTTCACCTTGGGAGGCGGGTTCATATTTAGATTAAATGATTCTCCCTTCTGTGTTTCATCTCACATGTAGAGTTTGCATCTCCATATGGGTAGGCTGTTCCTCTTGGAAGGAGTTCTTTAGGTTGGTAAAATTTGCACAGTATTTTTTACATCACTGCTGGCTATTTTTTACATCACTGCTGGCAGGTGCACTGCAGCTGAACAAAACAGTGTATATGACTGTGACCCATGGACCACTGATGGCATTGCAGACACACCTCAAATGAAAGTCTTCATGTGCTATTATGGTGGCACTAGGAGATGTGTCTTGGTAAATATACTTTTTAATTTGTTGCATCTGGAGTTTACCAGATCAAAGAAGCATAGAATAAGCTAAGTTGGAAGGGTCCCTTAAAGATAATAAAGTCCAACTCCCAGCTCTGCACAGGACCATTCGCAAGAGTCACACCATGTGCCTGAGAACCTTGTCCAAATGCTCCCTGAATTATTCTCAGGCTTGGTGCTGTGACCGCTGCCTTTGGGGAGCCTGTTCCAGACCCCAAACACCCCAAAACACCCTTATTCTAATGTCCAACCTAAACCACCCTGACACAACTTCAGGCCATTCAGGTCCTGTCACTGATCACCAGAGAGAACAGATCAGTGCCTGCCCTTCTTTGGCTGGGAGACGGGAATACAGGGACAGCCTCTGTGAGAAGATCCCAGGGCCACTCCTATGGCAGTTTTCAGCCAGCCCCAAAACATACCTGCTGGTGGTGAAAGCTGAGCTGGTCAGTGATGTTGTGGTACCTCTGTGATAGCACATTTAGTAAAGGATAAAAAGCATTGCATAGGAGCAGTGAGAGAGTGGAGTGATAACCTGAGAGAAACAGCCCTGCAGACCCCCAGGTCAGTGCAGAAAGAGGGGTAGGAGGTGCTCCAGGTGCCAAAGCTGAGATTCCCCCACAGCCCATGGTGAGGCAGCTGTGCCCCTGCCACCCCTGGAGATTCAAGGGAGAACAGAGATCCACTTGCAGCCCCTGGAGGATCCATGCCACGGCAGGTGGAAGTGCCCTGAATGAAGCTGCAGCCTGTGGAGAGCCCACACTGGAGCCATCCTCTGGCAGGAGCTGTGGTCCAATGGAGAGAGGAGCCCACAGTGGAGCAGGTTTTCTGCCAGGAATTCTTTTCCTGAAAGACTGCTTCTTGGAGAGTGCATACAGTGTAGTTCTTGAAGAACTGCAGCCCATGGCAGGAGCCCATGCTGGAGAAGTTTGCAAAGGTCTCCTGGGGGGATCCGATGCTGGATTAGGCAAGCAATTTCCTCCTCCTTCCTGAGGAGGAAGGAGAATCAGACACAAGTTGTAGTTGACCAGTCACAATCCCTAATCCCCGTTTGGATGTCCAAAGCATAGGAGGAAGGGAAGAGACAGCAGTGAGAGACTATCCTCATATCTGAAAACTTCTACAATGCAAACTAGTTTTGAGTCTTTCAATTTTGGCACTTCCATAGTTTGTATTTTTATGACAGATCAGTGTGTCTGTCAACATATCTGTAATAGCTGACTGTGCCAGGGCTTCCCACACAGGAGTTGAAAACGTAGGGGAAAGCATTTTAAAGTGCTCTTTTCAGAACCTATGTCCTGGAACACTCAGGGTCAGTGAGTCATGCTGATGCAAGTTCTGTCATGTTGCTTTGGTGTTAGGCTGGATGTATGCCACGTTCCTGCATGTATGGTTCCTATACCTGGTAGCTGTTTGCTGCTGAACAAAACTAACATTGTTGACAGACCACCTGTATACTACTTATTCTCTGTAAATATATTGTTTAAAGGATTTAAACTATATGGGTATAATTTGGGTATAAGAAGTTGTTGGAATTTTTTGCTTTTTATTTTTCAAAGTAAGATTTGTGTTTTCAGTGAGGGACTTGTCTTTAGAACAATAGCAGGAGCTTTGAAAGTATTTCTCTTACAGGGAAGGAAGACCACATGACTTCACTGTGTGTCTCAGTAAATCCTTCAGCGTATACAGTTTTTGCCATTTTGGCATTATGAGGTCTTTTCTTAACTGAAGGTCCTGTGAGTCACCTATTCTTTTAAAGTGATTGTACTATCACCTAGTACAATCTGCTAGAAGGGAACACATCTAATTCATATTGCAACTACTGCACTAACACTATAGAGGCTTTTTAAGGTGCATGACAATGTTTTTTTCTGGAGTCTGTTCCAAGGGGAACCGGCTGGGTGGAGAAAGGATCAAGACTAGCCCTGGGGGAAAGCCTTGGAGGTGTTGCTGGATGAGAAGCTCAACGTGCCTCGGCAATGAGTGCTCACAACCCAGAAAGCCAAACGTGTCCTGGGCTGCATCCAAAGCAGCATGGGCAGCAGGGCCAGGGAGGGGATTCTGCCCCTCTGCTCTGCTCTGCTGAGACCCCACCTGCAGTGCTGCATCCAGCTCTGGAGTCTCCTGCACAATAAGGAGTCAGGTAGAGCCAGTCCAGACACTTGTTCCCAGGGCTGGAGTGCCATTTCTGTGAACACAGACTGAGAGAATCAGGTTTCAGCCTGGAGAAGAGAAGGCTACAGGAAGGGAGTAGCCTTCCAGTACCTGAAGGGAGCCTACAAGATAGACGGAGAGAGTCTGTTTACAAGGGTATGTGGTGACCAGACAAGGGAGAATGGCATTAAACTTTAAAGGGGTTGGTTTAAATTAGATATTAGGAAAAAAATTCTTCACTATGACGGTGGTGAGGCAGTGGAAAAGTTTGCCCAGAGAGGTTGTGGACTCCCCATCCCTGGAGATGTTCAAGACCAGGTCTAATGGAGCTCTGAGCAACCTGATCTAGTGGCAGCTGCCCCTACCAATGACAGGGAATATTGGAACTAGATCATCTGTAATGTCCCTTTCAACCAAAACCATTCTGTGATTCTAAGAGTCTGACCTCCTAATTCATCCCATCTTTGGTGAGACCAATGGCATTGCAAAATCTGCTGGAGAAAATAGTATGTGTAATAGGGCTAATAAGTTGTCAGCTATGAAAAGATACCTGGTTTAAAGACACATTATTATTATTCAATATTTTTCAAAGTATGCTCATAAAAGTATATTTGTCACTTCTTTGTATTTATGAGGGAAAAAGTCTTGAAGAAAATTTTCTTAGAATGCTAGTATGCAACTGTTTTACCAAATGTAATTTAGTGCATTTTTAATAAGTAAAGTGCCTTTAGAAGTGTAAGAGAAATGGAAAGAGAATTGGCAAATTCAGGTAGTCATGTTTGCCGGGAGGCATTTTCTGATAACAGTAGTGAGTTGGAATGCAAATCCTCGTGGCTTTGCTGATTTTGTGGTTGCTGCTGATTACTGTAAAATTGATTCAGGAGTGTTGCAGCGTCTCTGCATATGTTTAAGCTTCATCTCCATAGTGTCACAGGCATTTTTCCTCTCAGTGGGTTTTGTACTGAGTAAGAAAAAAGTCTCATAACTCTCATCTTAGCATTTTTTCTTATCAAGGAGCAAAGAAGGACACTCTTCTGTTATTTCTCAGTCTTGATCTCAAGTATAATAGAACAAGTTTTCTTGGATCAACTATTTCAAGACTTTAATGGCATTCAGATAATGTTTTATCACATTTGGATTTAGACTGGGGCAAGGATAGTTTGCTTTGAACATGAAGAATTTTTATTCTGTTACTCTAAGTTATAAGCACTTCAGGGTCATATTATGTTATTTAATGAAATTTCAAGTTTGACTTTTTTCTCCGTCCTGAGAATGAATTTGAGCTTTAACTCCACTAAGTGTACAATTTCACAGCTTGGCATTGATTTCTTGAATTTTTCATTATGTGCACTCCTACTGTACGGACCATGTGTTGCAAAAAGTACTCTGCGCCCCTGTAAAACTGCAAAGAAATACAACAGCAAAGAGGCTTAGGAAGGATTTTATCTAAACATGAAACACATTAAGTAACTTCCACTTTCATGAGGTTTGTGTTCAGTTATTTCAGAGTTAATTGAATTGTGTTTAAAAATAGGGAAGGCCTGCCATATCCTCACAGAAATACTTGTAAAACATGGAGAAATCCCTTTGCAGAGGATAGTAACATACAGGATGTGACTGAATGAATGATTATAGAAGGAAGATACAAGAAACATGTGTTTAAAATGGATTATTAACAGGAAAGATTGTGTTTAATAAAAGGAGATACAAAGGACATTTGCTGCAAAAATGAAAGCCTAAGTTAAGGCTTCCACTGAAAAATGAAACTTTTAAAGGACATTAAAACAACAGTAGAAGGTCATTTACATATTTAAATAAAAATACAGGAAATAGGAAAATAATTGAAGCTCTTCCATAAAGATGATGGGACAGAAAAGCAGTAAAATCTGGCTGGAGATTTAAAGCTAATAGATATTTCACATTGATTTTCACTCAAGGAGAATGTTGGTCTTAAAAGAGGTGTGATGACTAAGGGGACCAGAGAAGTCACATCTTTCTTCCCTGGTTCTTCAGGAAATGGTTTACTGAAGGGCAGATGCAACAACAAGCGCCTCTTGCTAGAGCTGTTAAGTAAGTTGTGATATGTGTGATGAGTGAAGTTACAGATTGTGATGGAAAGAAAGCTTAAAAGATGGATATAGAATGAAAATGCTATAAAATGCAACCAGAAGTTACTGAGATAGACAGTATAGGATTGATCTCTATCTTCCAGTTGCCAAGAGAATGTAATAAAATAGAAAAGCTCTTGAGAGAAGTGATTTATGGAAATGGATACAAACAGAGTCAAAAGGCAAGCATGAAACTGTGGAGAAGATGGCAACAAATTTTAGTAGAAGAGGAGGTACCAGTCTGGAGAAGCACAATTACAGGAGAAAGATCATAGCTGTCTGATTTTACAGAAGACACGGAGATAAAAAGTCAGGGTACCATGATGGAATTTGCTACAGAGACAGATAAGTACATCAAGCAGAGCAGACTAAGACTGTAAGTGTAGAAGTAAATCATTTTGAAGAGTGCAGAAGTATGTGTGGCATGATGGCAAACAAATAATAGTGACTAATGAAAACACTCTGCTATAACCAGAAACTCATCATTTGCAAATGGCCCAGAAGGAAGAAGGAGCAGACTTTTGATCCCATCATGATCATCAGCCATCACTGGGGTTCAGATTTTAGAAACACACAGTGTCATCTTAGGAAATGTAAGAAAAAGTATTTTGTGGTTGAGATGGGGAAATAATGTAAAAAACAGCAGGAAACCTTTAACTGAAATTCTCAACCTGTCAGTTACCTGTGTTCAAGCAAAATGAGATGGAACTGGGAAAGCAGAGAGCAATGTTCCCTGTGATGATTAGTGGAATTACAAGCCACTCATTTCAGGGATCTGTGGGAATATGTTTTGTGTGGTCCAGCAAAGAAAATACTAGGAGGGTTTGTAAGAGCTGCATATATTTAAGGTGAATTTAGGTAAAGGAAGAAAACTTTTGAAAAAGCTTTATTGATATAAAATCTGGCTGCAAAATCATTAGGATGGGAGCCATAACAGTGGAGGAGAACATAAAACCACAAAACCACCCTCAAGGTACTTACTCCAGTTCTGGCATCAGAACTGGGTAAATCACCCAAGTCTTAGGAGAAAAATGCACAATTTGTATTTTCAGCTCTTTATGCAGTAAATGTAATATGAAAAAATTAAGGTTGAAGTGATTTGAATTTGCTAAGGGTGTACATTTTTACCTGAGTGTGCAGAATGACTGTGAACTCCAGGGTGGTGGGAGGATGTCTTAAGTTTTCCCATGCTTGGACAACACGTAAGAATGGACTGTGAGAAGAGAGGATCTGGAACAGGAGAGCATAGGAAATACTGAGAGGAAAGCATAGGAAATATGATGATCCCCTAACTGTTCCTTTCTCCATTTTCTGTGATTCTGGAATAGGTAACACTATTAATGATCACACAGTTTCTAATAACTTGGTTTGTGCTTAAAAAAAATGTAATGTTTTTCATTAGACTCTTTGTGAATTGATGGAAATGCAGCAGTTGCTCAAGAAAATACCCATATGCCTGCTTTTATGTGCAGAGATGAGTAAAGTCCTTACCCAGTCTGATGAAATCAATATAAGTCTTTCTGTGTGTCTTAAATGAGTCCAAAAGCAAATCAAAACTCGGAATATATATTCAGGTCATTTGTTTTCTGGTTTTCAGTTAGCACAGAATAGAAATAAAAGGGTTGGGGCAAAAGTCACATCACAATGACTTACTCTGTTTTACTTAAACTGCCCTCTTAAAGTCAAGGAAATTATTCATGAAGTAGGTTTTTACTCAATGTCTCTAGAAGAGTTTTAATGAACTGCAAGGGCTTCCTGCTTAAAAGGGAGCAAAGGTTCCACCTTGTTACAATTCAAAATGTCCAAATTTCACTTACAAGGTCAGTAACATTTTTTTGATATTTTTCACATTTTAGAATGTGAACATTTTTCTGTTCAAGGTAATGGAAATGCTTGATGACTGATACTATGCAGAGCTATGGCTAAAACAGTAAATGTTGAGTTTTTTAACTGATAAGCAAAACAACGTGTTATTTATTTTACATTTTATTTTAGAGCAAAACCACAGTAGACACTTTAATGTTCTATGAATAGGATCAGAAAGTCACAAAACATTATTTAGCTATTTATTTATTGGTTTCCAGAATAAAACACATGGTGAAAATTGAATGTAATTGTACAGGCAGAATTGCAAACTTTCAAATTAAAAATTTGGGGATGTTGAAATGTGTAAGTACATGTTTATAGATTTTGTCTCTACTAAACTCTGTTTGTTTGTTTGTTTGTTTGTTTCAGTTTGCTCCCAGTATTCTAGAGGAGTTTTTGCCATTTTTGGACTGTATGATAAGAGATCAGTACATACCTTGACCTCATTCTGCAGCGCCTTGCACATCTCCCTCATCACGCCGAGTTTCCCCACGGAGGGTGAGAGCCAGTTCGTGCTGCAGCTGCGGCCGTCCCTGCGGGGAGCCCTCCTGAGCCTGCTGGATCATTATGAATGGAACCGCTTTGTTTTCCTCTATGACACGGATCGAGGTAAGCTGTGACCCAGCGCTCTCATCTTCATCGTTCAAATGACCTTTGCAAGAGCTGTGAACTTTTATGTCCCATTGAGAGGTGGGGGAGCCAAATTTTAGAGGGCCTTTCAGGTGAAATATCTCTGACTGAGTAGTTGTGTGGCTGAAGGAAGAACTCCTTAGCCTGCAAAAATTGTGTATTGGATGCACATAGTAAGTAATCGATCAGCCAAAGCCTGTGCTGTAAGTCTAGAATACCAAAATCTTTAAACTAATGGTAGTGAAACAAAAACACAGTTCAATAAGCAGAATGTTACAGCTCTATTCTCTCTTCAATTCACTTTGTAAGTGACAGCAGTACAAAGAAGTGGAGAGGAACAGCCACTTCTCTGCATCTGCTGGTGTGAGCTGAGATGGGAGTGAGCCTCCAACTCCAAACTTTGGAAGGTCAGGGCAGACAAAGGCTCTGCCCTCAGGCTGTGCCAGAGTAGTGGAGGTCAGAGGCAATACCTGCCAAGCACGAGGTATCCACCAGCCAGCAGAGGGAGGGAGTGCTGCTGCAGTCCATCTTCTGCTCCTTTCGGCTAGACTTACCTCTGTGATGGACTACACTTTTACAAAATATATAATTAATTACAGAAAAGGGTGTGTTTTTTACAGTCTCCATTTCACATCCCAATGCATCCCAGAACCGTTTAAGTGGTAAAAATCTGTAAGTGCACCGCTCTATGTCACCACGCAGTAAGGAACTTGGAGGTAAAAGCTGTTCTCCAAGTTACGTGTTCATTCTGCTGGCAAAGTCTTTGTTTTTGGAATAGGACTGAGCCAGCATAGCTGAGCTTCTGCAAAAGAAGCAAGATTTTTATGTTGGTGGCTTGCTTTCCGGGGGGAAGCAAACAGCAGAGCTGTAGTCAAATAATTATTTTACTACAGCTGTTTCAATATAGTTCCCCATGTGGACAGTCTATTCTGGAATTGAAGTGGCTTTATTCCAGTATGATTACTCTACAGAAGAAATAGGGAATTACACAGACCAAACTAAATCTGTTTAATTATTTGATTATGGCTATAGAAGTTAATTTTCTCATATATACAAGCACTACATTTTAGTGAGTTTTTACCTTGATAAGCTGCCTAAATACCTGAATTTGAATCAAAATGAATAATGGAAGAAAATGAAGGAGTTTGTATTGTTTCATAATTGTTTGTTTGTTGTTTTAACAAAATTTTTTTTTAATACTTGCTGGACCCATAAGGGAAGTTCTGGGAAGCATTATAGAATGTATTAGGTAACTGGAAAGAGAAAAATATAGCAGAATTTTAAAGTATTTCTAATCAAGATATAGTTATGGGTAACAAGAAAACAAGCACATAATTAGAGATGTGGTCTTACAAGTTCAACAGATTGTTAAGTAAAGAAGTGCACAACCTGCAGTTACCTTTCTCATCTTAATTCACACACTTAATTAGATTGAGACATCATTTTTAAGCAGGTGATATCATACCAAGGACAGTTTCAGAACAGAATCTATAACAGCATGGTTAATTATTAATTCTTATGGCACTGAACTTAGCCACTCTGAACTCATCAGCACATCTTTGATAAAGACATGACATTTTCCAGCTTGGATTAAGGGGGTGCTTCATTGGGTAGTCTCTCAAATTCTGAATAGGTCTTGTGATGCAGTTTCATGCTGGAGAAAATAAGATTCAATGTATCTTTTGGTATTAAGAGTACTGTAAAGCATAATTATTGAGTAAATTTTCACCACCTTTGCACAAGACAAAATTTCAATGTGGACCTGAGATACACTTTGAAAAAGTAAGCATCTCCTTACTACCGCAGCAACTGTAAAAAGAAAAAAAATCATTAATGTTGAGTCATAAAATCTCTGTTGATGAGGCCAGAAATTAACCTTGTCTAGATTTTTGTCAGAGATCCTTCCTTTACATGCCATGTGTCTCCCTGTTTCTCTGCGCAACCCTATCCAAGCAAATTGAAGGAAGGTGAACACTCTCAGAATTTTGTTGCTGAGCTTGCAAGTTGATCTTTGCAGCTTAAGTGGGAAGCTATGAATAAGCTC
Source organism: Horornis vulcanius (assembly GCA_013401035.1). Classification (NCBI taxonomy): domain Eukaryota; kingdom Metazoa; phylum Chordata; class Aves; order Passeriformes; family Scotocercidae; genus Horornis; species Horornis vulcanius. Next base: position 17,339 of record VZUA01083423.1, read on the forward strand.
TTATGGGGGAAGAAAAGCAATAAGCCTAAATTCCAGCCTGACACAGTAGCTGTCTGTGAAGAGAGCAGTATGTAGCAGCTGTCAGTATTGTAAAAGGCCGAAGTCCTTCACAAAAGGTAGAATGACAGAATACACTTAGGCAAACCTTCAGCAGCAGTGGTGGATGAATTAATGTTGTTTTCAGACCTGCTTTCAGCCTTTCTGTCCTTCTTGCTTCTTGGTTGTTGCGTGTGACTCAGTTGCTGCTCACTCTCTCTTCTTGGGGGTTGAACAATTAAATCCTATTATCAAGGAACATTTCTCTGTTGTAACACTCCATTCATCTCTTTGGCAGCCCCTAAGCTCCCTGCAGAACCCCAGTCTTTGTGGCTGGAGCCACCTATGTTAACATTACAGTTTAGGCCAGGAATGTACTTCTACTGCATCTCTCTAAGTCATTCCCACATACCATGCTTGGGGTTACACCCTGGAGCAGTCTTGGACCACACAAACTCTGATGAGGTGGTGGCTTCAGCTATTATGTTAAGTCTCCCTTTCTGATGTTCTGCCAAAGTCACAGTCTGGAAAATAGCTGTCCTGCAACAAAATGAAGATACTAGGAAGAATGGCAAAAATATAAAATTAATTGGATCTAGCAGGGGATGTTATGGAAAAGGAGAGCAGGTTTTGCGAGAGGCATTCTACCTAAGAGAAAGATGAAGGAAAATTCAGCTCATTATTTAACAGGGGAAAGTGAACAAGTAAAGAGCGACACGGAAGGCTAAAGCCTGAAGGGTCCTTTTGTTTCAATACATTCCTCTTTCTCTTACCCTCCTTCCAGGTTTAAAAGGTTTAATTATGGCCTAATGCTGAATACAATTAATAGTAACAGCAAAGTGCCAGGAACACAGAAAGGACAGGAAAAAAGCAGGCTGAAGAACATTTATTTGAATTATGCAAAGCATAGTAGGAAAGGGCTAAAACAAAAACTGCCTCCTTGAGATACTCAGAGGAAAGTTCAGCAGGGAAGAAGAGCTCAGATGGTATTTGATGTCATCTCTAAAGGGAATTAAGTGAAAAAAAAACAAATGAGTAGAGCAGATGAACATTCAGTTTATATATGTTGTTTTATTGGGACTGAGAGGTATTTAATTTAAAAAGAGGCATATAATCAAGTGGAGCTGTGTATCTGTAAATCCATGGGATTTTTGACGTAGCATAAATATGCCTGTAGCGTGATTTCACTTGTTGGTGACAATGTTTTCAGGCACCAGAAAGAAAAATTTGGACCCTGAAACCACAGAAGAAGGCTGGAGGATTTTGTGTGATGTGTGAGAAACTGTTTAAGAATAAAATCATGGAATAATTTAGGTTGAAAAAGACCATTAAGGTTAAATCTAGCCATTCACCAAGCACTGCCAATATCCAATATAGACTTGAGCAGTGCAAGAATTGAGCCTACAAGAGGTCAGTGTTTGTTTTCCATGCCATGTGCAGTTTTATTGAGAGCTGGAATGGCTGAAGTTGCTAGTTAAACTACAGGGATTACCCAGAGCTGAGGGGTCCCAGGACGGAGAGTGGCAGAGGGACTGCAGAGCAGCATGGGCACACATAGGGCACCAGGGAGGATGGCAGCCAGCAAGCTGGAAACTGCATTCACAAAATGTCAGCATCCATCTGAATTCAGCTGTGTTTCCCAGGAAGAGTTTTCAGTCCTTGACTGTGACTGAAGTGGGGAGCATCAAGGGTAGAGCTACCAGCTGGCCTAGCAGTTGTTTTACTAGAGGCAAGGACTGTAAAATAGTTATATTCTATAGAAATTAGGCATCATGTGTGAGCCTGCTTATGTACCTTGTTAATGTTTTTTCTTTCCCTCCACATCTTTTAATTGCATGTTCATAAAGCCAACTCAGTTGTGGCTGCAGATGAGGAAAATTAGCTCACTGTGCACAAGGTAAATTTCATTTTCCCACATTTCTGGATAATAGCAACTCCTTTAAAGTTGAAATTGTTCTATGACAATCTAAACCTGGCAGAAGGTTTATACAAGTAGTGGTGGCCTGTTAGAATTAATCCTACAGTACACAGAATAGCAATCTCTAGGCTTTTGTCTGTAAGAACTTGTGGAGAATAAGTGAGTCCCAGAAGAGAACAGAAGATATTTGGAGAAGGCAAATAATGGAACAGAAGTTTAAAGCTTTCCCTCTTGTTTTGAGGAAGATTATGGATTTTATTTACTATCACTTTATCAGGCTAATCTAATTTCCAGCTTTGGCAGAGCATCTGCCTCAGCAGGAACCATTAAGTTTCGTGTATCTATGATTAGTACCTCCAGTGATACTGCCTCGGGCTTGATTTTCTTTTGACAGAAAAAAAAAAATAGAAAATAGAGGTTCAACTATAGCATGGCAACCTGAAAAGTAGAAACCATAACCCCAAAATTTTTGCTAAAATCGTATTTTAAAAGAGCAGGTATCAGGTGAGGTGCAAGGGATTTGTCTTTGAATTTGTGTGACAGCACAGAGAAAGGCTTTGGTGGGTTAGTAAGCCTGGCAAAGTATGAGTGGTACAAAAAGGGTGCAGGGTTCAGAGTGATCTGCCAAATAGATAGTTCAAGAAGGTGAAATGTGATAAGGTGGTATAAAGGCTAAACCTTTATAGTAGGGAAGAATCATAGATACAAAGTGCAGAGTAGCAGTCTCAGAATTAATATCATAGGATATATTTCAGGAGTTGTGGTGAACCATAAGTACAGTATAAGTACACAAAGCCATACTGCATCCAATAAAGTAGAGGTTGTTTTGGAATTTTGAAAAGGAATGTTGCATGTGAGATTTGAAAGCTGAATATTGCCCTCACCGGGCTGGCCATGCTGCTGTTTCACATGTTGAGATTTCCACTGCAAAAGAAAACATCAAAAATTTCCACAAATTTTTTCCTTGCCCTTTTAAAACATCACATACTGTTTTCAGCTATAACAAGGGCCTTCAGTATAAATGTAGCACAAGGAGCCATTGCTGGCACTGTCATCACTGACCACCATGTACAGATACAAGTTTCAAGGACCCACTGAAGAGAAAGAATATTAAAAAAAAACCCCGCGTGACCTATGAGGAAAACTTTGCAAATGGAGATTTTCTTTTATTTTTTTAATTGTAGGACTGTTAAGGAGCAAAAATCAATTGTTTGTACATGATGAGATTTAGGCAAGATAGAATTATGTAGGCAGATTTAAAGTGTTACTAGGAGAAAATGTTTCAATCAGGTTGGAATAAGCTGATGAGGTTTTTACCAGTAGAGCAAGATTGTTACTGCTTCAGAGGTTTTGAAGAGTTTGGTGAATATCTGCAGTGGTGATGGGCTTTGTTATATCCACCTCAAATGATCTCTTATGTCGCCTCAGGATTATTTATGTAGTTGCCATGATTTCTATAGGAAACTGGGAATGGCCTCTTCACAGTACTTGGGACACTGAAAAGATAATTTTCTTAATTTTCTACTATGGAGTAACTTTCAAGAC
>VZUA01083424.1:7769-18441 GCA_013401035.1 Horornis vulcanius
ATGCTGCTGCCTTGGGTCCTGTCACTGGTCACTAGAGAAAAGAGATCAGTGCCTGCCTCTCTGTTTCCTGTCATGAGGATATTAAAGACAACAATGAGGTTCCCCCCTCAGTCTCCTCCAGGCTGAACAGACCAAGTGATCTCAACTACTCCTTACAGAGCTTCCCCTCAAGGCCCTTGACCATCTTTGTAGCCCTCCTTTGCACACTCTCTAGTAGCTTTTCATCTTTTTTTATATTGTGGTGCCCAAAACTGCTCCCAGCACTCAAGGTGAGGCTGCCCCAGTGCAGAGCAGGGCAGAACAATTCCCTCCCTTGCCCAGCTGGTGATATTGTGCCCAATACCTTCCAGGACACCCCCCACCCAGATGGCCCTCCTGGCTGCTAGGGCACACTGTTGGCTTATATTCAATTTGCCTTTTCTCTTGATGTTTCTGACTCTCTTGAATTTTGGCTGGAGAAAAATGTGGCCAGATACCACAGCTGGAATGTGGGATGCCATAGCCAACTGTCTGCAGATACCACGTCTGGAACCAAACCACACAGCACTTGGCCAAACTTTGTCTGTTCAGCTCTGTTTCAGTTTCTGTGTTTCAGCTGAGGGCCAAGTGAAATAACTCTGGCTACACTCACTTGACACTGACCACCATGGGATGAAACCACTTGTATATCCTGCAACTGGGAACATGCTGGACCACTGCTGGGGCAAGTCACACTGAGAATATGTTTGTGCCACTTACTGATCCCATTATTGGCAGTTTCAGAAAAGGACCTTTGAGTCAAGGAGACAGAGGTCTCAGAGAAGACTTCTCAGACTGCTGGAGAAGGTCTAAACAGGCCCTCTGGGCTGCTAAAATAGGCTCCAAAGCTGTTGGTCCTGCCCTGTTGTCAGCACCACATTCTCTTACAAAAGAAAAAAACCAGGACACAGGAAGCACCAGCACAAGATGGGAGAATCAAGACCTCAATCCAATGTACTAATAATACTTAGCACTGTACATCACTGTACTGTTACTTACAAACATTAACTGATACATCCTCACAACACCCCTGCGAGGTAGGGAAGTATTATTATCCCTAGTGTACAGATAGGGAAACCGAGGCACCAAGAGGCTAAAAGTGACTTGCCCAAGATCACACAGCAAGGCATTGGTAGAGCCAGGGTACGAATATGGGTCCCTTGTTCCCCACCCCATGCTGCCCCCTCCCTAGATAATGTTGTCTGTCTGGACACAGGGAACCAAAGAGGCTTCTTTGGAAAGCAATGCCTGGACTTGTTGCCTATGAATAATTTTTATTTGCCTTTAATGAATTATTTCACAGTTTTTCCCTCACACTGTACACCATGCTTTCACAGTCCATTCAGCACTCTGTGGTGGCCCACAGCCTTCTCCTTCAGCACCGGGACAGCTCTGCAGGGGGTTCATAGGGTGGTCTGTGCTTTCATCAAGAGGATGTTTAGAAACAGTTTTCACTGACATTAGATTGGGAGCATGTGAGCTCTCACTGGAGACCAATAACACACTGGAGAAGCAGGCAGAGGGAACTGATGGTAAAAAGGCATTTGCTGTTCCCTGTGGAATGACCAGTGGCTCTCTTGGTTTCATAGCTCTTCCAAGCTCCAGTGATCACTCAGAGCAGAAACCCTTGATTTCTAACTTGCTTGGTCAGGAAGTCGTTGTTCTGGGGGTTGCTTCCCTAATAGGTAAAAGGCAGTCAGTTCAGGACCAGACAGGTCCCTCAGCATTGCCTACTCCAGGTGTGTGACACTGTCTGGGAACAAGTCTGGCTGTAGTTGTTGTGCTCTTTTGCCACGGGGAAGGGATATTACCATGGTTGGCAAGCAGCCATATCCAGCGTCCAAGTCTCTTTCATTTCAAAACTGTTATTCAATGAAGAGCAAGGGAGAGTGGATGGATGAGGAGATGAGGATGAGGCAGAGCAAATGGGAAAATCCACCAAATGAGCTTCTAGGAAGGAAATGTTCCCCCTTGGGCACTTCAGCTGAAGTGGCTTCATTTTCACAAGGTTTCCTTCTCTCTCTGGGAACATCTGCTGAGCTTCATCTCTGTCAGCTGGATGTATCGTATGACATTGGTATCTGCAGGGAAAGAACACACACACAGGTATGGTGTTACACAACTACCTGTGGCAGACAGAATGCACCTTCATCCCTGGTATATCACAGGGGAGCAGCATGACTCCAGTGCTGTGTGCTGGAACAGCATCAGCTGGAAGGGGCTTTGAACCAAACCCAGAACCTTTGGTTTTGGAGAGTGTGGTCTGAGTTGTGCTCACCAAACCTGTTGCTCAGTCTTGCCTCAGTTTTTACCTTCTGCCCGATTACTCTTACAACTCAGCACAGCTGAACTCACACAGCTGAAACTATCCAGGTCATCCTTGCCTGTACTTGTGGAATGACACACCTCCATTGGCTTCTCTTCCTGCAGTACCTGCATGAAAGCCCCTTGCATGCAAGAAAAAAAAAAAAGGCATTTTATGTACAGTTATGCTCTTCCTTTTCACTCTCCCACTCTATTTAGAGCCTATTCCACTCTTTTCACATTTTTCCATGATGAATAGAATTGGGAAGAACATCCTTCACATTGTCTTTATACCCCTTCTTCCCTTAAATGTTCTGCTTGGATGTCTTTCCACCATGACACTCTTTCTGTAATTTTGTCATATGCTCTATTCTGCATGCTGCCTTGTCCATTGTGTCTAATGAAGTTCCTAGGGGCACAGAACCACTGATCCGTCCTAGTAGAAAGCTGTGATACCACAGCACTGTGCAGGTGATAAGCTGAGCTTCTTCCTTCCAGCATTTCAGAACATCAACCCATCACACAGACTATGTGAGTTTGGCTTTATCTCCTTATCTCAGCTCCAAGGGAACCCCTTCACCTTGAATCACAGTTTGATCTAAATGAGTACATGTCTCCAGACAGAGCCAGTGATTCTGCAGTCATGATCAATCCTCTCAAACCAAATTGATTTCTGTCATGAGGGTAACTACACACACATGGCACCCATGAAGTGGCAAAAGCCATGTAGTACCAGAAGCAAGCAAGTAAAAACACAGCCATTTTCACTTCTGTATTGATTAAAAAATGGTTCTTTGCTCAGAGCCTTGCTCTGACAGCCAACCAGGGCCAGATTGGTCCACTGAAGTTGTTAGACCCTCAGACACCAACCAGAAGTGCAATGCAGTCCAGTCAGAGGGCAATCTCATCTCCTCCTCATCCAAACTACATTGTATTCCACACCAGCTAGGGAAATGAGAAGTACTTCAGCTTTCAAAGTGATGAACAAATTACTGGGAACATGTCCAGCACTAGTGAGTGTGGGTATTGCACCCCACAAAGCAGTTGTGGGTGCAAAGCTTCCTTTAAAGATAAGGACATCTCTGTTGTGCCCTCTGCCAGTGCTGAATCAGTGCCAGACAGATCAGTTTCCTGCCACACAGAGCTATCCACAAACATGCCATGGGGCATCTGTGGGCCATGGCCATGCTGTTGTGATTTCTCAAGTTGTCTCTGGTGAGGTGGGTCTCCCTGCTGAGTCTTCTTCAGGTTCAGCTGCATCATCCTAGGCACCCCAGAGGGTGGAATTCGATGACTAAGCTACTTGACCCATTTGGGACATTTTTAATGAGCTAAGAGTTCTGCTCTTGCTTCTGTCAAACAAGATGCACCAGCATCCTGGGCTGTTTATGTATTAGCATTTGTTACCAGTCCAGCAAAATTTAAAGCAGGTTTTTTAAAAAACAGAATTGTTTTAGTTGTGCACCTCCTGGAATGAAGAAATTCAGTTGAGAGGGTAGCCCTGAATTTTAGGCTTAAAATGAAATGGGTGCAGTTGGCTGACTCACTTCCAGCAGTACAGGGCAAGACACACAGCCTGAGCAGGGTCCTGCTGTGCTGCCTGGATCTCACTGTGACTTCTGCTCTGGGCTCTTCTAGGCTCTGATGGGCTGTGCTCTGGGTACACATCCCCACCACTGAGGTACACACTTGGAATGCCTGCCTGGTGCAGGTGAGAAGGGATAACTACTTGGACACGTCAGGAAATCCCACCTGCCTGGGCCCACGGGGACTCAGCATCTCACTGAGGGGGCAGAGGTGGGCTCATAATTGGGAAAGGCTGCCAGCCTCCTCTGGCTTTCAGGTAAGGTAGTAACTGCTGATGGCACAGCTTCACTCACCCAGGAGATTTCCACATGCCTGGGAAGCCCTGGGCAAAATAATGTGTAGCCTGACAGAGGGTGGGAAATGCTCCCATTGCAAGCTACTTACAGATCTCTCAGGCTGTTTTTGGCATGTTTTGCTCCCTTTGTGAGGGCCGTTATTTTACCAAGGAAAAATAATGAGAGCAGAACTGTTTACAGGAGTGGAGCCCTGTCTTTGTCTAGTTTTTTCTACCAAATAGTATTACACCATACTAGCTCTGCCTGCAGAAGTATTTCAAAGTTATGTGTAAATGTTAATAAGACTCTTATCTCTCAGTGGAGAAGAAGTGATCCCCTTTGGCTGATGTGGAAATAACAAGTAAGAACAATTCAGATGAGGGTGTCAGACCCATGCAAAGAGGTATTGCTAGAGTTGCAATGGGAATGCACTTCCTGCCTGTGTCTCTCTCCAGAGTGGCCTAATGCTATTTTAAAGGTCATTTCTGCTTCCCCTGCAGCTTCAGAGCCCAGTTGCTTATCTGCTGTCCAGACACCATGGCCTGGGTTTTGTTCCCAGGACTTCTGAGTGCAGGAAGGCAGTGCCTGAGTGCAGCTGCGAGCCCAGCACAGCACAAAAACCATCTGGTCAGGGCAGCCCACGGGATGTCTGAACGTGGGCTCCCAGCACAGGGACAGCAGGGACCACTGTTCAACATTACCAGGCCATTGCCAGCTGATGGCCTGGTCTCAATCCCAGTAAGTCCCTGCCCTGACAATGCAGCCCCAGTGAGAGAGGGCTGAACAAGGCTTGCAGCAAGGTGCATGTTTGGCTGCCTATTCTGCACCAGCCTCTCAACACAGACCTCATGGAAGGTCCATACATGCTTTACATGACTTAACAGAAGCTTCCCTCTCCCTTAGTAGGAGGGTTATACAACTATCTCGTGTTATTTGCATCTGCTTTTGTGATTTTTGTTTGGAAGTGGCACAAGAAATCAGGCCAAATCCAACCTTCCTTCACCCTGGGCAGATAGTGAATAGCCATAAGGGATCTGCTGTGCTGACAGCCCTTTAGAACACTAAACCACTTTGCTAACTAATTCCTCTTTCCCTTTCAAAATCTCTCCCACCAAAGAGAATAACTGCCAGTAATTTGTGCCAAAAACATTTCTTATTAGAAAAAAAAAAAAACAAACCCAAAAAAACCCCACAAGAACATGACTGCAATAATAACCACTGAGCCTGGTGAAACCTCAGATAAAGGAAAACAATCACACTTTGCAGATGGAGACATTTAAAGTGGAGACACTGACTTATTCCAGGTCACATAATAATTCTTGATAGTACTACCTGATTCCTATTACTGTGTTTTAACAGCCACATCCTTTCTTACTGTACATATTCAATTCTTTCCCCCTGAATGCCCTTCAAGTTTTCCATAATCATAAATAAAACAGTGGAACAACAGCCTTGAATGGTCTACAAATAACAGGAAAGAGTCTGATGCAGAGCTGAAGGCCAGAACTGGGTTTTGTATACATTAAGGGCCTTTAGGGACACTTTCTGGTATGTTTTTGTAGCAAGTGGTATTTGAAGTTGTTGCTGTTGAATAAATTAGTATTTATTTCAAGAAGCAATGAGGAATACCAAATGAATAGTATCATGAGGAGGGGGGTGGTAAGGGAGCTAAGAAACACATATTTAAAAATGGAAGCCAAGTTGTTCAGCTAAGAGAAATTTTTCACTTCAAAACTTCAAGGTTAGGATAACTTATTTCCATTGACTATTTTTCTCTTGCATATGCTTCTCCATTTCCTGGCTCTGGCAAGGGCTGAAAGCAGAAGGGCACACTGCTAAACTAAAATAGGCTAAACTGAGCTTTTGAACACATTTGCTCTGGGAGTGTGGGGTGCACAGCTGTGCTGTCAGACTGCCCGGAGCCCATGGCCAAGAAAAGCAGACGGGACCAAGCACCCTTAGGGGAGGTGGAAGAGGAAGGAGATTCCAGCACACTCCCAAGCACACCTTCCCTGATGGTCCTCCAGGGCACAGCCACTGCAGGAGCCCTGCAGGGCCAATGCCTGTAGCACATCAAGCACAGCCAGCTACAACAGCCTTCCTTCCCTCCCCTAGTTCAATGAATATCAGCTCCACTATGCTGCTTCCACCAGGACCCAGGCTTGCCCATTTCAAACCCAGTTCTCACTCTTTCCTCTCAGATTCATATGAAGAGGTGATCTGTAGGATTTTCTTTGTACATGGCTTCCATTTTACTTTCTTGAAATTCTTTAATTTTGAGTTCTACAAAATTCCTTTCTGTTTAAAACCACAGTATTATTTTATCTCCCTATGATTTCTGAAAAATAAAAGCATCATCTCTGCCTCAACCTCATCTCTGGCCTTTCACTCACCTTCTGAGGCTGGGCAGGTTAGCATGAAGATGGTTGCTCTGGCAAGGCTCAGTTGTTTGGATATATAATTTCATTGCTGTCCCCAAATGAACTGTATAGTTTTGACAGATGGATGACAGACACTTAACAAGGAACTGGCTGATTTGACAGCAGAAGTTGAAGCATCCCGATGAATGCTTTGTGGGTAAATGTCTGTCTCCTTGATCAAAGCAAAATACTAACCCTTTACTGAGATGGCAGAAGGCTACTGAGGATGACAAACAGTCTCCAGGCATTGCTAAGGGGAAGAGGCTTTTTCTCAATGAGTCAGAAAATGTAATGGTTGGGGTACACTCTTTCCACACCCTACTTTCCTCTTCAAAAATAAGTTAGGGAGGAAAAGAGAGGCAGTATCCCCTCAACACTGACAGCATTCCAGCAATACTGTCATCTTCCAGGTCATGCTGCAGCCTTGGCAGCAGTTAATCTTTGGGCACTGCAACCTTGCTGCACTACCCAGGAGTGCTTGAAGGGGAGTCCAGGCGAGGACATACAGTGAGTCATGCTCATCCCTGTGGAAATCAATGCAATCAAGTCAGGGACAGATGACATTTCATGGAAGGAAATACAAATGTACTTAGTGCAAAGCCACATCCCTGCTCCCTTCCCCGTACCTGTCGGCTGGCGGGATCTTGCCTCTTTCAGGTAATAGAGGGCCTTGTTGAAGTCACCCAAGTGGTAAAATGCCACTCCTGATCGATAGAGCGCCTTGAAGTTCTCGCCTTCCTTCTGCAGCACTTTGAGGCAGTACTCCTTGACCCGTTCATAATTCACCAGCTCGGCCTGGAGCAGGCAGGCTGCAGGGCATGGAGAGGATGGCAGACAGACAAGAAAACATTAGTGCTGGATTTACCCTTTACCCCTGCTCTTGCAATCTGCACGGGAGAAGAGAGCAGCTTAGGTGAGGGAAATGACTCAGCCCCATCATTCAGAAAGGGTGCAGCCATATGGATTGTTTGCCAAACCCGATTGTTCGTAATTTAAATACCAATGCTTCTGTTTTTGCCATTCCAAAGCAGAGGGATTGTGTTTACTCCTGGGAGACACATAGGCAGATAAAACACTGGGGGAGAGAGGGAGACCATAAACACCCCTCCACAGCTCTGGAATGCTAGAGTCTCCTGGCAGTGGCTGGTTTCATTTGTTGTGAAATCGCTTCCCAGACTGAGGGCTGGAGCTCCGAAAAGTACAAAAAGGCAGACTAACAGTTATTCCACAAGGAAAAAGGGGGATAAATTGGATCAGACTTCGTATTTGGCCTAATCCAAGGCTCTTAGGTTTAAAAATAATATGTAATTGCCTTTTATCCAAGAGATGCTGTATAGAGTTTTGCTGTAGGAAACAAGGGGCTCTGCCCTGCTGAAATGTGCTGTCAGCAAACAAGAGACACCTGGACTTGTAGTAGAGGGAACAAACATGCTATGCTGCCTGCTTCCTGCAATGTACTGCAACACAAGTTCATTCCCAGAGGTGAGTTCTGCTGGCTTCCTAAAGGAAAAGGCAAACAGTAAATAATATGTTGAGGGTTCTGTGTGCTGAAGGATAATTGTTGCATAAATGTCTAGGAGCTGAAGAAAATGCCCATAGTGAGCTTCCCACAACTAGGAGTGAAATAAAGAGGAGCAGGGAAGATCCCTGAGCCATGCTTTACAGCTGTGCTCATGGCTTTCTGTGATGTTTACTCCAGTGGGCTAAACTTCATATAGGTGACCTGAGCATTAGGAATGGCTTGGGGAACACTGACAAGAATAGGACCCGGTGCAGGCACAGTTCCAGGGAAATAAATTTGTGCTGCAACACAAGCCCATCTAGTGCTGCAATCTAAGGCAACTTCAAGAGAGACACAATGTGGAAAGGAAGACAGAATGCCACTGCAAGGATCAGTTCAGAGGCTGGCAGTGTGAAGTGCCAGGACATGGAGAGATATTTCCCATGGCAGGTGGTGTTACTCAGTGTGTCTCTGGCAAGGAGGAGACTCAGTGCTCATGGAAATCCAAGCCATCAGAGGTCAGGTGTCACCAATGAACAGCCACACTTCATTTCTTGCACGGTAACTGCAGCTGAGAGGATATGGTCCTGGGTCAGAACTATGATGTAGTTCTTCATCCCCTTTCCCCACATCCCTATAGTAAGTCCTACAACCCTTTGTATCACACTTTACTTCATGAGAAGGGTGCTGGCTAGATGACCTCCAGAGAATCCTTCCAACCTAAATTAGTCCAAATCCATGATCACTTAATGTGGACAGAATACATTTCTAACCCAAGTACGCCTTCAAAGCTTAAACAGCTTACTGGAAACAAACGTAAACAGGCTTTACCATCCGAGCACTGATGCTAGAGAGGTGTTTAACAAGGACTGCAGAACTAGTCCCACTGCTGGTATGTTGTTTAAGTGCTAGAGCCATTACTAACAAGAGCTTTGTCCTATTTGCTTTAATAATGGAATGCCAACGTATTCTAACAGCTCCTGGCATTATGTGCATAGGTATTTTGAAAGATTCTGATAATTTGTTTGATCACCAGTTAAAAACCACATATATCTCTAAAACCTTAGTGGCATTTCCTTATCCAGAGTTTGTCCCTTCCTATTTGTCACACATTGATTTTTCTCACTCTGTTTCTAATGGAGCTTAAAATGACTGTGCCTTGTTTTTCTTTATTTTTTAAAGCTATTGAAAAGATGACTGTGTAAATTTACTGCTGGCTTCACTGCCCTGGAAACAGGATTGCTTTGTTTATCTGCTGACCAGTAGCATGTACAGCAGTGGCAGTAGCTTTCTGTACACTGCCAATCTGAGGCAGCTTTTCATGTTCTGTGGAACTGCTTTCAGAGCAACTAGGGGGTGGATTTCTGTCTCTCTGTTCATTTGCTACTTGGTATTTCCAGTGAGAGTCACAGAAATGACTATGTGAAGAAATGACAGGCAGTCTATTCATGTATATTAACTCAGTAATTCCATACTGGACTTACTTTATGTATTGGTTGAAAAGAAAAGAAAAACTCTCCCACATCCTGCTAATTCATAAACCCAAATGGGTTTCCGGATATCCAGCTGGGTTCTTTCTGTGACTCATACTCACAGTAAAGCTTCTGCGGGGCATCCCTGCTAACTGTGCATGTGGCAGGGAGAAGTCAGCACCACATGGCCAGCAGGAGAGACGTGTGTTTATCTGAACAAACCAAGCAGATGGATGTGCAGGAAGCAGTTCTGCTGGAAGAGTTGGCCACTTCGAGAGCCAGTGTTGGAAGTGGCTGTTGGAAATCAACCTGAAGGGAGTATCTCCCTTATAAATATTTAGACATGTGCGCTTCCAGTTTTTGGTGGCCTGAAATGATCTTAATCTACTGTGATCCAACGAAAATATTGAGGCCGTTAGTAATTCACCTTTCAGAAATGGAGGAGACATGGAATCTTTGTACTTCTTACCTAATTCAGTCAGGGGAGAATTGTTTTGAAAACATGTTTTCCTAGACAGATGTAGAACTCTGGCTGGAAGTGTTTCTTTACCACATCAAACACCTTATCATACTCCTTCTAAGTTCATAATAGGCCCATGGTGAATCCCTCTGAAGAACAGAGCTCACTCAGAGAGACCAAATCTAGAGGTTTATCCAGATCATCCTCCTGCTTTCTCAAAACTGAATGGGCTCGATCCTGCACAGCACCAGCTCTAGTAACTGCTGATTAGGTGCTCTTTACTTGCAGAAGCAAACTATAGTCACCCATTCCCTGCAGGTCTTGTTGTCATTTTAATACAGCACCTGGTGATTACATCTCCCCCACTCAGAAATGTTGCTTGCCCTGCTTCCAGCAGCGTGCAATGGTTATCCATCATATTTGGTTATCGTTCTCAATATGGCAGCTGATTCTTTGTGTCAGCTTAAGCAATAAGTAATTCTTAACTTTTAAGCCTATGTATGTCACATAGTGATGAAGAATCCCCACCTGCTGTAAAATCAAATCAAATCCAATAAAAGCCATCTTGAAACTAGTGGGTGTAATGTCCCTTGGGAACAGGGAGAGGGTTAATGCTATTAGCTCCAGAGGAGGGG
>VZUA01083427.1:5266-17355 GCA_013401035.1 Horornis vulcanius
TTTTTACCAGTGTGTAGTGATAGAAGAGAATGGCTTCAAGATGCAAATAGGTTTAGATTAGATGTCAGGAAGAAATTCTTTACTGTGAGGTTTGTGAGGGACTGGAACAGGCTGCCCAGAGAAGTTCTAGATCCCCCATCCCTGGAAATGCTCATAGCCAGGTTGGATGGGCTTTCAGCAGCCTGATCTAGTGGAAGGTGTCCCTGCCTATAGCAGGGGGTTTGAAACAAGGTGATCTTTAAGGTCCCTTCCAATCTAAGCCATTTGATCATTCCATGGTTGAAACAAAACTGTTGCTCTGAATGACTGAGATGAGTTTATTAAAAGAATCTTTAACACACTCAAATGACAGACCTAAGTATAAAAGATATGACTGTGTGTGAATGCATGCATGTGGCAGAGTGGGAAGATGTGGAATTACGTAGATATGTATGTTACTGGATAAAACAAGCTCATATTTGGGAAGAAAATAAAACAGATGCAATTCCTGTCGCCTTCAAATTTTCTCTTGGAAAGGTCTTCTAGATCCTTCCCATGTTTTGCAATTATTGGGTCAATGTCACTCAAGCCGTAACACAAAGAAAAACATTGAGTGGTTTTTTTTTTTTACTTCCAACTAAATGATTAGAAACCCTCCTCTGATTCATTTCTGCCTGCATAAAATTACAAATGGAACCAAAACCAAATAATGCAACACCTTTTCCCACCACTATGTGAGCTGTGGCCCTCAGATGTGCAAACACAAGCACTGTGATTGTACTTTGAGGGTCCATATTCCAAGGGAGCTGTAGTGCAAGGAGGAATGCAAAGAAGGATACCTAGAGGCTCATCATTCTGAAGCTAGATGATAAGTGGTGGCTGGAGTTTATTAGTTCTTCAGTCAGTCAAAGTCATTGACTTTTTCACTTACTTGCATTAAATTGAGATTGCTTGAAGGAACGTGGAGCAATTTACCTTACATGAAATAAAGGAATTAACAAAATTGCACAAGAAGAAACCATTGGCTGATCCCTGGTTGCAATACTTCAGACTTCCTTATCATCTCTCATCCAAGATCTCAAAGCATTCAGAAGCCAAAATCTTCTAAAGTTGAGTCCCTGCCTTGCTCAGAGGTTACTGCTTGCACAAGTTTGTGTCTACCTCTCACTGAAGGTGTCCATGAGGCCTTTAGAGGTCCCAAGCCATATTCAGAAAAAAGTCTGAAAGCCTGAAAAGAACAGATCTGCAGGCCCAGGTTCATGCACAGCTGGAAGGTGCACCAGGAGGCACACGGGAGGACCAAATGTACAGGCACAATATTCTCATTACCACATCTCCACAGCTCTGCTTCCATAGGTCTTATGGCACTTGACAGGGAAAGCACTTGAGAGCACAGTTTCTGCAAATGGCTGTATTTGAGACAACTGTTTTCGAAAGGGCAGACAAACCCACTCACTATGCCTCACTCATCCACAAACACACACCTGTGGATCACTGTATCTCTCTAATTTCCTGCAAAGACATTTGTCCTTTCCTTTCCTCAATATTCTGTAAGAAGATAAAATAGAAAATTAAGGAAATTAATAATTAAGAAAGACCAAGCACATTTGTTTGGCCACTAGGGAATCAAAATAGCAGTCTCCACCACTGTGTGACACATTATGGGGCTTCATGAATGTAAAAGCCATGGTCTCACAAAGAGAAGCATTCCTCCAAGGAGTGTAGACAGGGAACTGTGGGTAGAGGATTGAATTTTGCACACTTTTAACTAGTGTTACTTCATTTCCAACACTGGGCTTCCTTGCTAAGAGATGAAATTCTCAAGGTGTGGCACTGAAGAAGACTCAGGATGGTGACAGCTGAGGACAAATCTCTGTATTTCTGACTGTCAATATCACACCTGTAGAGTTGATTGCAACATCTGAAACAATCCAGAACGGCACAGGTACAATGCTGACATAAAGCTTTAATAATTCCCTTCCCTTTTATATGCAAATTCTTTTCTGCACATCACAGAACCTCATCAAATGACCTAATTTCATACACTGAAATTTCTGAATTGACTTACAACAAATACACTGGTAGATGCACACACAAATATATGTGTGTGTATATATGTATATATATGTGTGTGTGTATATATATACGTACACGTATGTCTGTGTGTGTGTATATATATATGTACACATTATATAAAACACACTTAAACATACCAAAGAAAGACTGCAGAAATTGCCAGTAAGGAGTATTCAAGACCCTCACCTGATATGAGTGACAAGGTAACTCTTTGCATCAAAACTAGATTTTAGGACTCAAATTTACATTCTTCATGCAAGACCCTTAGCAACAGGATTCAGAGTATTTGGGCATATTCTCTCCCACAGTTGATGCAGTTGATATTTAAAATACTGAACTTACTAAATTCACTGTCGTTGAAATTACCAAATTGACTTCATACCTCACTAGTTAAGACATATACTTAGGATCCTGATTGGGTATGATCCACTCTCTAATCAAATTAAATTTTTTTAATTCACAGAATGATTTGGGGGTTTTGCTCTTTGGCTTTGGTTGAGGGGTTTTTCACAGAGGGGAAAATGAGTGAGAATTTTCTGATTAAGCACAATTTTAAAATACACTATTTTTGGTCATGGTATATCCAAATTTTCTTCTTTTCCACTTTGGGACTACATCCCAAAAAGTAGCAATGAGCATACACGCAGCAGTACCAACTAGAGGGTGTGTTACTCTTTTTAGTCTACACGCACTACGTAACACAAACGTAGGGCAAACATTGAGAAGGGTTCCATTTTTCTTTCAGGCACCAACACAAATCTGATTTCACAAGCATCTGGCCTGATGAGTGAGTACTGGCACTGAGTTCTCGAAAAAGGGAGGCAAGGAAAGCATAGGAACCCCTAAATGTTTGCAAAGTACAGCAGACTCCTGCAATTCAGCATGCTGGTTGCTGCATCAAAGCTACAGCACATGGGTAGATGCCACATTACCAGTATATTACCACAGCAGTATCAGCGATACATTCAGCATTTCATCTCTTTCAGAAACACTTCAACTGCACTGAAAGCAGCGAGGAGAGTGCCTACTGACTTCAGTGGGCAAAGGATATCACTAGGAGTCTCTACAAAGAGTAGCACACTTAACACACAACACTTTTCGTATTTGTCATGATATATTAAAAGGCAAAATTCCACTCTTTATTCAGGATTAGATTTTTCAGAGACAGAAAATACAGTTAATAAATTAAATTCAACAGAATATTCTTTTGGTCCTGATGAACCAAATATTAAAATGATTCTACAGAAAATTTCCTTGCCTAAATTTTTCCAGTGACTTTCTTGTACACAGGGAACAGAGGGACATCACTGTTTCTATCTTGCAAGCAAGGCACTCATCAGATGCACCACCAGAGACAATTTCCCTCTCTAAATTTGCCTCATCAAATTCTTCCTTCACGTAATACCTTTGCAGCAGTTACTCCCTATTTCTTGCCACTTATTGTAAATAAGCATCCCTACTGTTATACTGACTGACTAGTTTTGGAGAGGCAGTACATCCTACTCTGACAATTGTCACCAAGGGTCTCATTCCACCTTAACATAAGATAGTCATCACTTGAAAGAAGAAGTAAAAACGAAGGGGTTTGTTAGGAAGATAAAAAATACACTCTTCAAAACAAATCTGGTTTTCTCTGCAACTTATATCTAGCTATGCATGTATTTGTCTAGGTGTTAAGACCTCCTGAAAACTCCAACAGCTATCCTGGCTGCTGGAGCATTAGCACAGGGAGTCACAGTAGCACATCATTAAGTCTCTTCAGAGCAATCAGCATTTTGATAGACATAACTCTCTTTATCTTAAAAATATTCTTTTGGAGGTTTGTCTGGGAAGTGAATACAGTCACTTCTGATCCACATCTAGGACTGTGCACCTAGAGATTTCAAGGACATGTCTCCTTCCAAGGCCATGTCTAACTGCCCACCACATGTAAGGCCTACATGAATATACATAGGTATTTCTAGAGATGCATCTACTTTCTTTCTCAGTTTTCTTCTATCAGACATTGTTGGGACTAATTCCAATTATTTAACTAATTCTATTTATTTAAAATTACATTAGTAACAGGCATACTGCATTCATTTTGTGCAAAATTTAGGAATTAAAAAAAAACACTGACAGTCCTCCTTTGAAGTTATAGGAGCAGATTTTAAAAAGCTCAGACCATCCTAGAAAATGGGAATACCCAGCTATATCCAACCCTCCTTTTATAACAAGTACTATAAAGTGATTGAGAAAATGTGGAGCCATTGAGCTTTACCTGTCAGTACCCCATCAGTAAAAAGTTCATGAGTTTGTTACCACTCACAGACTACCCTAACAGGTTCCTCAGGAAGAAAGACCACTTTTTGGGTCCTGTTCTGATCACAGCTTGGCCAAACATAGCGATTGGATCTAAATAACTCTCACCTTATCCTGACACGACTTTTCAAAGCTATTTCTAAGTGGTTTGGTTCTTTCATCTTCATTAAAGATTGACCTAAAAATTCCTTATTTGTTTCACTAGAAACAAAATTCTTTTTAGCATGTTTGGAAAGGGGCTATTTTTGGGAATACAAAGACACAGCTGTTCCTTTTACAGTTACAACAGAAGGATGCGTGCTGTTTTAAATGTGCATGGCGTTACACACAGCTGCTTGCCTCAGCCAAAGGTGTGGTATGATTGGAGCAAGGATGGGAGTCTCAAGAACAACAGCTTTCTCAGTGTCTAATGGATTGTTCTTTGAGGCACTACACAAACAAAAGCAGGAATTGTTCAGGACAAGAGGGCTGAGGCTGTGGAGAACAGAGGATGCAAAGCTGGATGTGGACAGAAGTACATGGGAAAAAACAAGAGAGCAGAAACAACGTGTGATGAAAGATGAGGTTAAGATAACAGATGGCAAGCAGGAATGCAGCATGGCTTGTATCTCCAGTGCCAGAAACCACTGATAATACAAGGATGCTAGCTATAGAATCATACTTATGCATATTTTATAGATGGTATATTGTATATACACACATACATTCAGAAAAATGCTTTATAAGCCATTTAAACAATTCTTGGAGAGAGGTTTCCCTATGCCTCTCTTCTCTCAGCCATGGGTTACCAAGACACATTAATGAAGCAAGCTTCCACCTCAAACATGTTCACTTGAAACTGGCAGCAGTGAGTATCCTTCTCACTGGTCCTACTGGGCTTGTAGAAAACAAACACTCTTATGCATATTTTACATGCCAGCCTAAAGGAAAATTTGGTGGTGAATTAAAAATATGGGGGAATTGCTGAACAAACAGCACACTAAAATATTGAGCAAATTGTGAAGGACTTTCAGAAGATGCCATCTAGCACTTCTTAACATGCTGCATTTTTAAATAAATCATCATTTTAAAATAGAGCATTGTATGAAAAGAGGCTACTAAAAGGCCCAAACTCTTTCCATTTCCGTAATACTCTTCATTCCCTCACTACCAAGAGCATCTACTCTTATCTCTGCTTCTTACAGTTCTAAAAATATATGCAAACAGTAATGGAATAAGTGATTGCAAAATCCAATTTTCCTGCTCCTCGTACAAATTTCCAATACACCAAAACACCCACCTATGCTATCTTACTCACTGCAGGAAAGCCCATGTGCTAGCTGCTACTAAATGCATTTTAAAAGACAAACTTGGACCTCTAAACACACACACCCCACCACCACAGACCATTCAAAACAAAAAGATCAATAACTGAACTCCTAAGATTCTGCTCTATCACCATACTGCACTTCTAGGATTATTTAATGTTTTAGATATTGTATTTCTAATGAAATCTCTGCACTTACTAAGCCATCAACATATACCCAGTACTTCATTTTCCCTGCAGAATAAAAGAAACAGGAAAAGGAAAGTGTGAGCAGCATAAATTGACAATGGAGGCAAAAACAAAGGACTAAAGGCAATGAGAACTCACTCAGGTCCTTCAAAAGTGCATAGCCAGTCACAAACTGGTATCTTTTTCACAGACTAAATATTTTGCCTTACACTTCTATTAGTTTTTCATGCATTTTTCTGTTCTTCCAAACATTAACCTCTCTGGACATCGCTCAAGTAATCCCTTCAAAAAGCTAACACAGCTCCATGGCTCCTCACAGGAACTCTGAAGAACACAAGGTTTTTAACCATTAAAATGAGACATTTAGTCACAAGTTGTTATTACCATCAAAATACCATCAGTATAAAAACATATATATATATACCCACATTCCCTTAGCTGACTGCAACTCAGTGTACATTTGTTAATCTGCAGCATGCCCTCCCTGCTGAGGTTAAATAGAAAAATGAAGAAAATCCCTTGACATGTGCAGAACACGCATCTTGTATACAAAGATTATCGCCGGCTATTAGAAAGGAATTTTTAGAGGCACCACCACTTAAAATTCTGAGCCACTTGTTAAACTGCTGAAAGCATACCAGTCATTAGGGCCTATGGCTTCTAAAACAGACACTCATTTTTCACTAGCTTCCTGTACTTCAGGGCATAGAAGACTGAAACAGCTGCACTTAGAAAGAAAAATGTATTTTGGAGTATGCACTTTATTATACACTAAACCAAGGTTTACGGTGTTTGATTAAGGGCCAAAAAAGGTCTAGAAAGTAGTGAAACTATTCATTCTAATACAATTTGAATTCTACATTAGCAAGAACATTATTTTAATACAGCTTTACATTAAGAAGCAAGGCCCACAGAAGAAGAATGTTAAAAAATCAGAAGATTCATTTGAGGAACTATTTTAGTTTTCCTTTTTAAGCACACAAAAAAAGATCTTCATATTAAATGTCTCATGAAGAAGTGTGGCCTTGGTTTCAAGCATTCAGTGAACTAAAACAATAGAGAAAATTAATAGAAGATGTCAACAGTATTTTTTAATCCCTTTTGTTAAAGTTGAAGAAGGATTTATTATTAGCGTTATCTGTAGATCCTATGTGGCTAAAGAAGTATTAAAATCACCTCTTTTTTATATATNCTTCAATATTTTTTTCTGATGATTTAAAAATTAAATTGTATCTAAAATAATATTAAAACATGTGCTTAGAGAAAAACTGAACAAAGGACTCCGTTGTCAGAACTTGGCCACTTTGACCAGCATGGGAAACTGCTTTTTGGATGGCATTTTTCTGAAGGCAGAATCCCTAAGAGGCAAACTCATGACCATTCCACCAGTGCAGTAGGGATTTTCATTCAAAACTCAGCAGATATTTCTACTTCTTACAATAAGGGCCTGTGTGACATTAAAAATATGAACTAGATAAAAATAAAATATCATGGCATACAGGACCAAGTCTGCACAATTATGTACGAAATAAAAACTTATCTTTAGAGCAATAAATAGTGCAAATCTGCAATTGTTTAAACAATTCAAAGATGGCCAAAGAGCAATACATGGATTAGCAGTGATTGCTCCCCTGTACTCGGCACTGGTGGGGCCACACCTCAAACCCTGTGCCCAGTTTTGGGCCCTTCACTGCAGCAAGGGCATTGAGCTGCTGGAGAATGACCAGAGAAGTGCAACAGAGCTGGTGAAGGGTATGGAGCACAAGTCCTGTGAGAGGCAGCTGAGGGAGCTGGGAGTGTTTAGCCTGGAGAAAAGGAGGCCCAGGAGAGACCCTACGGCTCCCTACAACTGCCTGAAAGAGGCTGGAGCCAGGTGGAGGTTGGCCTCTTCTTCTGGCTAACAGTAGCAGAAGAGGAAGTGTCCTCAAGGTGCTGGGGTAGGTTTACACTGGATATTAGGAATGATTTCTTCATGGAAATGGTTGTCAAGCATTGGGCCAGACTTCCTAGGGAAGTGGTGCAGTCACCATCTCTAGAGGTATTGGACAGATGTGTGACAGATGTGGGGCTTCGGGACATGGTTTACTGGTGGACTTGGCAGCGTTGGGTCAAGCTGGTCAATGATCTTTAGGGTCTTTTCCAGTTCCAATGATTCTGTGATTCTATAATCTTGCATTTTAATGCAAATAGCGTTTTGTTAAACATGCTTCCTGCTCTCATGCAGTGAACAATATTCCCTGTCATCAAATACCAAAGCATGAAATTTCAAGAAATGCTGGTCACTAGCTGTTTCAAATGTGCATGCAGTCTCAAATAACTTCACAACATGCAGAATACAAATATATCAAATATATCACATATCAAATCCACACCATGTGATCTTTGTCTCTGAGTACATTGCTGAGCTGCATGGCTGACTTTGGACAGAAAATGCAAGTGAAGAGATTCAAGGATTTTCTCAGTAGTGCATTTTCCTAAATGACAAAGTTGTGTATATGTGGAAGATGTGTTACCCATCTGAATTAGGTAACTGAGTTAACTACACCTCTGAGTTTAAAGGCAGCAAACTTGAACCTTTCCCATGAGCTCAAAGTCTTGAACTTGCTGTTAAACTACCATTGTAAAACAGCAATCCCTATAACCACGTACCATATACAATAGATTTATATCTTTCTTTGTCACAATTATTTGTATTCATATCTGATTCTTAAAAAATTATCACCAAGAGCAAAACATAAGGCTGCAGGCTCCAAACATCCAGGAGGAAGCAGGCCAGATAGAATCCCAAACACAGTTTGTATTCTGGTACAGAGGGTGAAGTCAGATCCAGCTGCAGACATCAACGAAGCTGGTTATTCAGATTTTTTATTTTTATTGCTTTGCCTTGCAGCACAGAGCTCTGAAACCTCCATTTGAGACCATGGATTCTTGGGACCAAAGCCTAGAGATTATCCAAACACAGAAGGAAGGAGTGACATTGAGACAAGAAACAATCTGAAGAAAGAAGATGGTCAACTGAAAGGAAGAGAAAAGCATTATCTCAATTTAACAAAAGCAGACCTGAGGTACAGGCAGACTCCAACTTCCCCAGAGTGGCAGCATACAAAAGTTAATTGTATCTCAAGTCCCTGTCCAATAACTTAACATCCAGACTGATTCTTTCTTAAAGTGAAATCAAGAAGTATGAATCTCAGAGTAGCACTACCAGAACAATGACAAATTTTCTGGATGACAATGACTGATAATTGCTTCTGCCACTTGTTATAGGATTACTACAAGTCTTACACCTACAGTTATACCCAGCATCACAGCAGCACAGTGCACCTCTGCAAAAAAAATCAGATACTCTGATTATAATTTCTGGCAAACAAGCAGCTGAATTAGCAAAAGCCCATCATAGTTAGTACTTCTGGCACAACCCTACCTTGTAAGTTCAACAAAAAATACAGAAGACATGAGAAATAAATCATTAAATTGTCTTAAAGTGACACCTCTAGAAGTGCTGGATCCCAGCATGCAATCCAATTGTTGCCTATCAATAGTGGTTAGACAACTCAATTATCAAGGGCTGCTACCTTTCAGGTGTTTCAGATTAAGTAAATTACAGAAAAAAATTGCTTTTGGAAAATCAGTATCATCAATTATCCTGCTCACACAATGGATCACCATCCCAATGGGCATTGGTGACAAGTGGTGTCACCAGATGTGTGTGTATTGGGATCAGTGTCACTCACTGCCCTCATGAACGACAGAAACAAAGGGATCCAGTGCACCCTCAGCACATTTGCAGATGACAGCAAGCTGAATGCTGTGGCTGACACACCTGAAGGACACGATGGCATCCAGAGGGACCTGGACAAGCTCGAGAACTGGGCCTGTGGGAATCTCATGTGGTTCAACAAGACCAAGAGTGAGATGCTGCACCTGGGTCAGGGCAGTCCTCAGTACCAATCCAGTCTGGGGGATGAACAGATCTAGGGCAGACCTACTGACAAGGACTTGGGGGTGCTGCTGCAGGACAGGCTGGACCTGACCCAGAAAGCCAAATGTATCCTGGGCTGCATCCAAAGCAGCGTGGGCAGCAGGGCCAGGGAGGTGACCCTGTCCTTCTCCTCTGTTCTGGTGAGACCCCACCTGCACTGCTGCATCCAGCTCTGGGCTCCCAGCACAGGAAGGACCTGTTGGAGCAGATACAGAGGGGAGCCATCAAGTAAATTAGAGGGATGGAGCACCTCCTATGAGGAAAAGCTGGGAGAAGTGGATTTGTTCAGCCTGGAAAAGAAAAGGCTTTGGGGTGATCTAACTGCAGCCTTCCAGGACCTAAAAGGAGCCTACGAGAAAACTGGAGATGGACTTTTTATAAGAGCATGTACAGGACAAGGGGAAATGGCTTCAAACTGAAAGAGGGCAGGTTTAGATGAGATATTAGTAAGAAATTACTTGCTTTGAGGGTGGTGAGGGATTGGAACAGGTTGCCCAGAGAAGTTTTGGATGCCCCATCCCTGGAAGTATTCACAGCCAGGTTGAATGGGATTTTGAGCAGCCTGGTCCAGTGGAAGGTGTCCCTGCCCATGGCAGGGGGGTTGGAACTTGATGGTCTTTAAGGTGCCTTCCAACCCATTTTATGTTTCTATGATTCTCTGATTCCAAGATAAGAGAGTGATCATAGCATCACTACCATATCCTGACTTCTTAAAATTACAAATTCAAAATTAAACACATGTTGGTACAGGGGCATGATATCACTGATAAACCAGGTAGCTGATGTCAAGTTTTGTTTCTATCAAAATGTTTATTCTGTAATTTGGGGAAGAAAAACAAAATGGTCAGTCCCAAGCGACAACATATTACAGATTTGAAATACCCATCTCTTTCTTCTTTTTCTTAGTCCAACCCAAGGTGTCCTAGATTCCTCAACCTTCTTTTCCAACTTAACTTGTGTCTCTCTGCCTCTCCCTCATCTCATTTTTTTTTTCTTTCTCTTTCGTTTCTTTTGTTTTTCAAGTCTAATGAATATCCCACATTCAGGAGCAGGGATTTTTTTGGGAGGCTGGGTTACTGCTTCTAAAGGTGCATGCTTCTGGTCAGCAACACTCTGTGAACAGTAGCATTTGCTTGTGCAGCTGTGAAGACATGATTACATCTATTTCAGTTTGAGATTTCATTGTGCGTGCCTTATAAAGCACAGTGGGGCAGACACCTGTTTCATACTGAAGTCCACATCCTATAATCCTTAAGGTCATTCAAAACAACCAAAACTGAAGTTTAGTCCAAGACTGTGTCCTGCTGCCATCCCTCCCAAATGTAGCACTGATATACTTCTTTGCTTCTTCCATATCCATCTTCTGGCTGCCAAGATACAAGATAACACTACTGCTTATCTCTTCTCATCACTTTGGAAAATTCATTACTTTCTCCAAGATCTAGAAAAGAAAGAGCTAGACCAGCCCAGGGGAGTCAAGGTTTAGTTATGTGTTAATCGCTGTATGAATGTGTGGCAATATTTAATTGTGAAAATAAGATTTATACTGTAGCCAAATGGGAGTTTCTATACTGAAGGAGGAAAGGCAACAAAGAGCTGGAAATGCTCCTCTTCCCATTTCCAGCTGTTTCAGAGGATGAATCACACAGTGATCAAGGCAGAGACTTCTATGTTACCTCTACAGGATTTACATGTTGTTTCCTCTCTCCAGTCCCTTTCCATTGTACCACTGGGGAGAATGCAGAGAGGAACAGCCAGACATTCCAGGTGGTGGGATCAGTGCTAGAATTCACCAACCAGGCCCATGATACCAGAGCAGGAGTAAAATAAGACTGCCTTAAAGCATGCTTCCTCATCCCAAATGATGCTATGCAGCCTATGAGATTATACACCTATGTGGTTTATCTTAAAATCTGGAGCAAAGTTTTCTAATGCTGTCTTCCAAACTCCTATATATGATAGGCATATGCACAGCCATGCACACACCAGGAAGACCTCCACACAATGCCTTGGGGACCAAAGAGTTATCCCTACACACTAGAGTGTGGTACTGGGGTTAAAACTAGAGAAAAGTGCAAGGAGTTTTCCCAGCCAAGAGCAGCTGCAGATTTAGCAAAGCAGGGACCTTTACACATTCTGATTACGGTCTCTACCATACAGTGAACTCTTTGGCCCCCATTATACACCCTTTTCCTCACCTGCTGAGGCTTTAGATGTACTTGCCTCAAATGTCAACATCCTTTACTCCATTTCTTT
>VZUA01083436.1:0-22551 GCA_013401035.1 Horornis vulcanius
GTAAGTAAGGATATGAAATTCAGGATTTGTGGGTTTTATTGGTTTTAAAGGAAACTTGCAATACTCTGTCTCCTAAACGGTATCCATTAAGGCTGGCAATCGCCATGGCAGCTTCGTCGTAGTTGGTCATGGTGACAAAGCCAAATCCCTTGCACTTGTTGGTGTTGAAATCACGGATCACCTTGACATTATTGACTGCTCCAAAGGGACCAAACAACTGCCACAGCACGCTCTCATCCGAGTCGGGAGACAAGTTGTAGACGAAGATGCACCATCCAGTCCCGGTGTGACCAGGGATATTCATTCCCACAAGGCTCGTCATGCCATCAATTGTGATCGGAGAAAACCTACCGAGCAAAAAGAGGGGTCTATTCTAAATATATCTCTTGGCACGAGCTACAGGGGTCCAAGACTTTAAAGTAAACAAGCCAATGGTACTGAAGGTGCTGGATCCTGTCCCTGGAAGATGACCACAGAGCCACCCTTGCTCTCTAACTCCTGCTGAAGCAGAGGGGAGCTCTACTAAATAAAATTGCCAGATCTGGGCATAAATGCATCTCCCTCCGAGGATAAGCCCTGCTTAGATGTATGTGTACAAAGACCTCAGAAAAGAAATGCTTGAGGACAGTCTGAGTCAGAGAGGGCCTGCACACGCTGTGATAAACAACAGCTCGTGTAAAAAGGGCCTGTAGAAATTTGCCACTTATTCCCAGCACTGATACAAGTTTCAGGACAACGGAGATCTAATGCTTTATCTCCTACTAGTCTGCAGTGAAAAAACCCAAGCAAACTTCAAGACCTATTTTAAAGATTAATAAGAAATGCCTTTGTCAGGATTCAGCTGTAACGGTAGCTTCTTCAGCTAAAAATACTATTAGAGAGATGTCTCTAAGTGGAAGATTTTATTTCTCCTCCTAACATGGTCCTTAATTGACATACACCAGGGAAAAAAATCCAGGTAATAAAAAGTCCTAAATCCAGCCACATATCAAAGAAGGTTTATGGAGCAATTGTAGAATAAGTTGAACATAAACACAATTAATGAGCACATCAACTGATACCTTCATACTGAGGCTTCATTTCCATGATAGGCTTAAGGTTCTTCAAGAAGTCAGCGCAGGGACTAACTCCCAGAATTGAATAGAGCACCCTACTGTTTCTCCCTCCTTGTCCTTTGGGACTTTACCTCAAATATCCGAAGAGAGCAGTGAAAGCTGGGTGTTTACGAACACAGATCCATCACGGGATAACAAAGGCTGGGCAGGATCTATGGAGATCATCTGATCAGCCTTCTGCTCCAAGCAAAGCGAACTTCTCAAATGAGATCTGCTGCTCATGGCCCTGCAGAGGGAAGCTTAGGAAATCTCCAAGGACACGAACTCTGCTCCTGCATCCCCTGCAGAAGGACTCCATCCTCACTGCGAATGAGTTTCCTTATCCTCAAGTGGAATTTCCCCTGCTGCAGCCTGTCACTGCCGACTCTTGTCCTCCTTCGTTTGACCTCTGCGAAAAGCTCGGCTTCACCTTCTTTCTAAAGCCCCTTGTAGGCAGCTGAAGGCAGCAGTCAGGGGCTAAACTCTACATTTGCCTTTCCCGAATTTCAGCGCCTTCCTGCAGCTTTCCAAGGTCTCCCCAGTGGCAGCCATGGCCAGCAGCAGTGACAGCCCTGCTCCTCACCAATTTAGTGTCACCCGCTAATGCGAGGAGGGCGCAGCGCAGCCCATGACTCAGGTTATTAATGAAGATGTTAAGCAGTATCAGCCCTCAGGATCAACGTAATTTTCCTTTCATCAGTGTGGAAAAAAAATTGACATGCTTTCTGAAGCTACACTTAGGGATATGTTTTAAAATAACAACTGCACAGTGGAAACATCTTAAAAATCCAGTTTCACGTGTACCTTCAATATGATGAGTTTTAATACCAGAACAGAATAATAATTTCTCAGGATTTTCTGAGCGATGATTGAGGGAGCAGAGGGAGGGACTCTGCTGCTGAGCGAGCTCTTGTGCTCTCCAAAACTTTTTACACTTGTAATAATTTTCACACACTTTGAGCAATCTGCACAGTATTATGCAGTGTATATTAAATAACCATAAAGGAAACTACACACTTGATGGTTGCTCACTGTTCTGTTGACGCCTGACGGCACTTTTTATGTATATTCAGGGAAAAAGAAGACACTTGGAATATACATCTTAAGCTGAGGATCATCACTGGGGTGTAGCTACGCTGTAAATGAGCAGTTCACAAATGCTCACAGCATCAGATCCTCAGGAAGGTTTGCAGACAGTTTATTAAAAATACATGGCAATTTTCCAACTCAACTTCACTTTTGCAAATCCTCATCTCGACACATTTTAGTTTCTCTCCTGCACAGTGAAACCAGTGACATTATCACAACAGTTCAGCACAGAAAGGCTGGACAAGGCCAATTTCTACTGTTCCTTCCACCACGGGTGGAAATAAGGACTGGAAATAAGGCACAGCCAGGGCTTGTAGAAGCTAACAGCTACAGCTCATTTTGAAATCTGGAAGATGGGACTTCCAGCCCATCGCTGGCAAGTGCTAACTGTGCCAGTAATATACATAAGCCAGCAAACACTGACTGCTTTTCTGGAATGTTTAAATTTAATGTGAAATGCAACACTAAGGGATACACCACGCTCACAGTAAGGATGACGTAAAACCCGTACAATGCATAGCCGTGCATGTCACAATGCATTATAAGGCTTTGCATTTTAAAGAAATGCCGCATTGATTTAAAGGGTTAAAGTTTCCTACAGTTCACTGGAGAGCAGCTTTTCCCTGGAAACCTTTAGGAGCTATGCAGCTTTCAACTATTTATGTGCCATGAGCACAGCAGCTGCTCTAAATCCAACAAAACACGCACAAAACTGGTGCAAGCGTATTGACACAAATACAAGATCACCTATCGCATAAGGAGCTTTGCTACTAGCAAGTGATCTGAAATTAGCCTCAATAAAACCTTTTTTCCACATCAGCATGTCTCATTTTCCATCAGTAACACACAGTTAGCACAAGGAGAGCCAATCTTCTGTTTCTGAAGCAGCTTCAGAAATTATCAGTGAGGTATTTTTTGTGACCCTGCACCTATAAATTCAGGCTTTGCTAGTGCAGGTACAATTGCCAAGGTTTGCTGAGAGGAGATAAGAACTAATTTAAGATGCCTGCAAAATGACTTTAAACACTGCTGTGTTTTCAGAGTAACACTGCAGACAATGTTGAGAAAGCAGATGTATAACCTATAAAGGCAGGTAATTGCTCTTTTCCTCTGTTCAGACTAAGCCTATCCTGCACCGCACGCCAGCCCGATTCCAGGAAAGGAGCAGCAGCAGCAAAAACCCAGGGAAACCTCCCAGAACAAACCCATCCATCTGACATTGACTTGCACCTGGACAGACACTAGACTGGGAGTTTTTCCATGTTTCTGACAAGATATCAAGGAACAAAAATAAGGTGGGAGAATGCAGGAGAAGGGATGTGTGATAAAATCAGGCAGGGAGTTTGGACTCACCACGTCCCCACCACCACTAAGGATATCCTGACACAACCAATGTGCCCATCAACACCAGCACTGGTGCTTCTGGGGAGCAGCTCTGTTTGGACTTTCCTCTTTTGAGTATACTCAGGATTTCAGATCTGTATTGAGCTACTGAGAAGTGAAACCCCACCTTTTTGTCTGCTACTAGCTAGTGTAAAGATATACTTACCATACCTTTTTAGAGGATGAGCTTCAAAAAAAAAGCTCAAGTATTTCAAATTTTCAACTGTGGTGAGTAGATCATTTCAGAAGATTAAGTAGTACTTTCTCATCTTAACCTGGACATTTTAGGGTAACATCAGGAATAAGACTACACCTTTGTTTTGCTGCAAGGGTAGCTTATGCTGATGTTGCCATTAAAAGAAACACTATAACGCACCATCTCATTTCAGCTACCAAACATACTCATGGAACAGCAGAAATGTGGACAAATCAGCTGAGCTTTCACACATGCGTGCACATACAAACACACAGCTATTTTAAACAAACAAAAAAATAAATTTCAAGGACTGAAAAAAAAATTCAAAGTATTAAACCTGTAACAAAAGAAACTTCGGGCTGATTGAGGTGCACACAGCTGTATTTTCAAGTCAAACTTATGATGCCAGTTGTGGGAGAAAGGTGGTCTTAACTGTGAGACTCAAGAACAGTCTAATTCTGATTTTTGACTTAAATTTTCCATTATCAGATCAGAGATTTGTTAAAAACTCAAGTTAATAGTTTTGATTCAGGAAAAAGCACCACTTAGCAGAGCAAGTGCAATTTCAATGCTTGTAGCTGTGGCACCTAAACCATTTGAGAAGCCCACCTGTAAATCAAAAAAGGTTGAAAAACCCCACAGAACTTGCGCGTGAGGCCTTTAAAGTAACAAAACCAACTGAAGTCCAAACTTAAAAAGAATTTGACATGCTNTGAATTAAAAAAAAATAAATTGTAGCACCAATCTGTGCCAACACGGACATCTGGCAATCTGTGGAATTCTAATTACCTCTTTACGCCATAGGCCATATTAAGCAAATTGTCCAGCCTGAAAAGAGAAGGAGGGTCTTTGGGTTAATGTCTCACAGATGGCAAGATCGCTCAATGGAACTATTATTAATAGTGTTCCATTTTCAAAGAAGAAACGTTCAACAAGTTTCCCACACATCTAAGGAGCCTAACAACTCCCAGCCTGCTTTGTTAAGTCTGAGGTTGTGCCTAAATTTCCACCAGAGCATTTAAAAGCCTTTTTTTAACTTGTCTACAGTCTTAGAGAAAAGCTTAACCTCCAGAGCTTGGTTTTAAAAAATCCACTTCGGATTTGTCTTTTTTTTTAATAATTCAACTGCTCACTGCCTATTTACGGTTAACTTGGAAATAAAAACTCAAGTCCAAAACTGCTGGAACTGGAAAAATTCTTGATAATCTGCTTACTAGGAAAGATTACACTAGCCTAACAATGAAACTCCCTTATTGAGCAGCACTGTATCTACCAGAATATCGCTTCTGCNATGACATGTCAATCTAAATTGACCACCAAATATTGCAGAATATAATCATCTGCTTTCCATGGCAGCACAATAAAGTCCTTCTGTCCATGGAATGATTCAGCGATAACCTCAATGGACACAGCTGCGTGCCAAAGACACAAAAACAAGTGTAAATTTAATGTATCCAATGACTGACTTTTTATGATCTTTAATTCATTAGCACTTTTCATCACTGACAAACTAAAATTACTTCTGAATAATTCTCTAAAGCCAGTGTGCGACTCAGTTATGCAAATATGTCCAAGTTTTCTTTCTTGAAGGCAGATTTTTTTTATTTGAAAGCTGGGTTGCCTGAGAACTATTAAGTACAAAAGTAATAGGAACATCACATATTGCTAACTCTGCCTTATGCATCAGATGGAAACAGTATATTCAAAATGCAAAGCATAAAACATCCCCAAAAGCATCTGAAGACTCACACCAAAGACTAACACAAGGGCTCTTTATACTAAGAGCAGATATCTCAGGCTAATAAATTTAATGATACTCCTGCTGACTGGGACAGACTCAGCTTTTTTCCTGCTACCAATCCACTGCCATTAACATCAAAGTCTAAGCTGCATCAAAACTGTAGTAATATAGCAGAAAATAAAAGCATTACCCAAAAAGAGAGAATGAACAGGACAGTGACTGCTCATTTGATTACCAGTGTAACTCTATCCTGTCCTCCCTTTTTCTATAAGCTTTCATGAGATCTGATTGTACAGTACTTCAGCTGTTTTAGTAAATACAACATGACTACTGCTGTCAGCAGATTTTCCTCCTCATTCTCCAGGAAAGAATATTTAATTTTACAAAGAAAATCAGGTCAGCCTACGCAACTAAAGCTTATTTTCCTGCATAGCACCTGCCCCACATTGTCGTCGCTGGTGGAACTTCAGTTCTTTTCCAGGTAATTACCTGAATCTCTGAGCCTGGTGGTGAAGTGGTCCAGGGTAGCGTCTGTTGGGAGACTGATACAGCTGTGAAAGGAGTGCCTGGCTTGTTTTCTGGCTGGGGTTATTGGCAAACTTCACAGTAATTGGTTCTGTAGCACCACTAGGCTTCTGGCCATTTAGTCCCTTTATGGCTTCTTCTGCCTCTATTCTCTTATCAAAACGGATAAATCCCACACCTCGAGAAACCCCTAGGAAGTAAAAACATGTGAAGATAAATATTTGTAGGAACAGCTTCATCTGAGTAATGAACATAAACTGAATGCTGGGTTCGACTTCACACAATAGGTGGTTTGCAAATTAAGAAAAGTCCTGTAAAGAAAAATCCTCTCCCCAATCTCCAAGATTAGCCACTACTGTATTTAACAATGATTTTAAGTAAACAATATCCTGTATTTTGATAGTCCCTCATTAAAGAGGCAGAAGTTACATCTCCAGCTATGTTTATAAGGAAAGAGCTATGGCACTTTACTTGTCAAAAAACCCCAGCCGCAAACATTTACAATTTTGCCACTTCCAGAAAAACATGCACGTATCAAGAAAAGTTTTCTTTTAACCTGTGACTTGATCAACCAGAATCCGTGAGGTGATGATGCGCCCATATTGTGAGAATAACTGCTCTAATTCTTTCTGGGTCATGGTTTTGGGAAGGCCGCTGACATACAAGTTGGCATCCCGGATGGATGCTGAACTTGGACGGGCATATGACACCTATGGAGAGAAGAGGAGAGGAGTGTTAGTGAGCTACAGCCACCCTCGGCATTTTGGACAGACAATGTTCTGTTCTTTCACAAGACACAACCCTGCAGTTCAGACAGGACCTGTTCTGCGAAACCAGCAGAGCCAGGAAAGGCTGGAAGGACAAAGGAAGAGCTACAGAGACCTTAAAACAGACACAAGGGTTCTCGAAGTGCAGTGATAAAGTAACTATTGTTCAGAGGTGGATTAATGTGCAACTTCCCACACATGGCTTTGTGAATTTACCCCCCTGGGTGTGGGTGTGTGGATGATTTGCCGTAGCCAACCTTGCATGCTGAAGTTCCTGCATGTTTTTCTTTTTCCCCTCCAAGTGTCTGAAACCGATCAGGTTATTTGCAGAGTGATCTTTTGTGCTCTCTCTCTTTGTGTTTGCATCCTGAGCTGGCAAGATCTGTTCTGGATGAACAGTAAAGTACTGGTGAAATTAGACTAAATGAACATCTGCTCAGGGAGCTGTAGACTGACACTCATTGTCGGATCTGCAATTTATCACGAGAAGTTCCCTTGCATTATAAAGCCCAGAACCAGACCATAAAATATTACGACCAAGCAAACAAGAAAATCTAGCTGTGGCACGGCATGTGTGCTGTTGGAAAATTACTAATTCAAGCCTCTTAACTGCTCTTCTACCTATGAATCAGATTTATAATTATAATAGGTGCATAAAAAGCCTTCTGCACTTTTAAAATAATATATACATTTAGAATAAACACATTTAACATCATAAAAACACTTCCTGGATAAAGCCTAATGGCAAATACTCAGCACAGATCATGAATTACTTTGCAGCACGTCTGAAAAAGCATTGGAACCCAAGCTGAATATTCTGCACTTAATTTTGATTTATTTCAATATAAACAGATCAGTAGTCTCCTGCATTATGTCTTAAAATGTGTCTAGAAAGGAAGTGGGGGGGCTCCCATCATGAATACAATACATTTGGCAATTGTCTTTCCCTCTTCCCAAGCCTCAGCCTGAACACAGATGATGTCAAATGCATGTCTCTGTGTTTTATGTGTCAAAGAGTTGTCTTTATGCGCTCCACACCTAAAAATAGATGTTGACTCAACACAGAAAATTATGTTAATGACTAATATTTGCTTCCACAATCTTCTCTGCATAATAGCAGACAAACTCTAAAGATTCTATATTTTAAGGTTTTTGGCAATTTCTTTATAACTTACATGTTTGTCCATAACCTTTTAAATCTAACATTTACAGAGACGGCTGGAGAGAGGAAGTGGAAAATTCAGGGTAAGAAATATGAAACAGAGGTCAGATAAAACATTTGCATCAATGGAGGCAAGCTCGGGCACACAGCACAAAGACACAAGGAGCAAGGAACGTGCTGAAAGGAAGAAGGATATTGGGGGAGAAATTACTTTGTGCCACAGCCCATGAGCTCCTGATGGGGTGAGGCATTTCCACCACTTCCCTGCTGGTCCTGAACACCCCTCTGACGGATCCAGGACCAGAACACACATGGACAGCACCACCTGGCTTTTACGTAACAAAGCTCAATCCAGGCCTTAGGGGACACCAGGGGTAATCACATGGTGCTTTCACCTACAGCCTGCTTTGGTGCTGGTGCATTTGGAAAAGCAGACTCTCCCTTCCTCACTCTGCAAATGCCTCACCTTGAGAGGGTATTGTAAGAGCTCAGGCACCTACAGTTTAACCTGCTTTAGGAATAACAGTTAAAAAAAAAAAAAAAATTAAGAGCTTCTGTGGAATGAGGGTAGGGATCTCACCTATTCCTCAAACCTGAGAACAGCAAAACCGAATACAGTTCCTGGGAAAACAGCCAGGGGTTTCCTTTGGGTTTCTCACTCTGGCACATTCATTAACCAAATGCCACATAACAGGGAGGATGAAAAGTATTGGGATATGCAAAAAACACTACTTCCCAGAGCAATGAGTGCCTGCCACTATATATATACACACACATACTGCTACTTAAAGAAGGCTCTCTGCTCTCGTGGGCCTTGCAGGCAGGCAGAGGCAGGAGAGGCTGCTCACACTCCCAACCCTCCACTCCCAGCTCATGTGAACACCTATGGCTGCTCAGGTCTAGTTTTTATTTCCACCCGCAATCAAACATTCAGGCTGCAGGGCAGCCTGAGCCAAAGAAAGAAGCTGCCAAAAGCAACTCAGCCGTCTTTAATATCAAGGAGAAAAGGTTGCGGAGCTGAATGGACTCAAGGCTAGTAATGTCAATTATTTATCTGCTTTTGAATCTTTTTCATCTTCCCTCTGAGGTCAGCCAATGACAAATCGATCGGTTAGAGTGTGCCATCCTGCTTTCAAGCTATTATTCAGTTAGTGCTGAGGACGGGATGTCTTCCCGTGTGCAAGCTATCAAAGGAAGAAATCGCCCACCCTGACCCTCCATCGCACCAGAAGCTCCTTCTGCTGTGCGAGTTAAAATGGGAGCAAAAACCAGCTCCCATTTTATCACTGCAAACTGCAAAGCGCTGGGTGAGGACGCTGCATTAATTCTTTATATTCGCACTTAAAAATGATTTTTTTCCCCCTTCCTTTGCTCACGGCAGTGTTAGCACCCTGTACTGAAACAGAGCATTGAAAAAAAAAAAGTATGGAATCCTAGCCACCACAAAGAATTCAAATAATGAGCTGGAGAACACTACTGTTTGACCGAGGCATTTCTCAGCATTAAAATGTTTGTCCTCTTGTACAATGGTTGAAGGTCGAACCATGGTGTTGGATTTCACTGCATAAGATCATTTAGGAGCTCTGTGGTCAAATTTGCAAGGAAGATAATAAAGTATCGTACAATTCATTTTATGGCTTGCTGGCCTCAGATGTTAGTTTCTATAAATACATATATAATAACTATGAAAAACATTTAATAGGACACTTCTCAACTGACATTGAGCATTAGCCTGTGTACAGGCTTCTCTTCATAATAAATAGCCATCTCCAGAGGCTGCACCACTGTCTCCCAACACCACTACAGCATCAGAAGGTCCAGCATTTCATATCTTCCATGGCAAAGCACATTTTTGTTCAGGTGCACAAAAATATCTCCAAGTTCAAGTAATTATCTTCCCTATTGATTTCCTACCTGTTTTCCAATATAGAAAACTTTTTGAAGAATTACTAACCTCGAGTCTCTTCAGAACATAAATTGAAGCGGTCTGGCCTTTCCAAGCCAGAGCCCACAGCAAAGGCACCCAGAGGCATGAACGCATCCCATTTGTCTTATGGAACGAGCAACAGCAGCCATTTGAACACTGACACTTAACCACTTTGCCGCTGCTCCCTCTAAGAGAAGCCTTCAGCTCCTGTGCTAATCCTGGACTTCTCAAACATCCATTTCTAGAAGCCTCCTTGTAAAATTTAACCCCATCCTTTCCTGGAATGATATACTCTAGCAGCAGAGCCACCTTGCCCTGGACATATCTGAGCAGCAACCAAGCAACTTATTTAGCAGATACCAACCTTCTCCAAGATGTATCTCGCTTGGCATCTACCATTCCTCACCTGGAGAATGGGAAACCACGCAGGAGCCTTGAATCAGGGTGCAGCACAGGCACCCAAGGACCACTGAGCCACCCAACCAGGGCACCTGCAGTCCCTGGGACACCTCTCCAGCCACAAGCAGCCAAGGTGCAGTCAGTGTTAAGTGACTCCCTGAACAGCTCTCAAAAAGTTCGTGTAACATTCAAAAATACCAGACTTCTTGGTGACCTTAATAAAAAGACTTGGCTTTGTCCTTTTGTGACACTCTGAGATACAGCATTTCTTGTGCAATTTTTGGTGTGAGTCACTTGGCTTTTTTCTGCCTCAAGTCCAGTTTAAAATGGGGACAACCCTTCTCTCACTTGGCTGCCCCTTATCCCACTGGTACAGACTGGAAGTGCTTTAACACAATTGCTCAAAAGCCTCACACACATAAATAAAATTATTTAATGCCCATCCAGAACTAGAAGTAAAATCTGCTTAGCACCAGTGAATGGGCTATGGCAGAAAGAGACATTTCCCCACAGCCACTTCCAGACCTTCAACTGCCTCCTAATTTTGTGCAAAACCAGATTTGAGACACGCTCCTGTGAAAGCTCTGTGCTTTGTCAGAACAAGCAGACACAAAAGCCCTCTGGTCCAGAGGCTGAAGACCAGGATCTGGAGTACTTTCACATCTGATGCTTGCACTGCTCTGTCCTTCCTCTTCCCTAAGCCCTTGGCTGGGGGATGGGGGGAGTGACAATGCACTTTACTGTTGAGCAATTCGATGCCATTTTACAGAGATTAATTATAACTGCAGGTACAATGGTCTATCCCATCATTTCAGGAAAGACATCCACAGATAATAACCTAGAAACACTCTTGGCTGTATCAAGAGCAAGGCTAAGAGAAATAATTGCTCTGGCTCTGTGGAATGAAAAAGACTCATTGGCAAAACTGAGGCAGTAAAAGGAAATCACGATTAAGATGGATGAAATTAAGAGGCAGAGGCTCTGGTGCCTGCTGAAAGCAGCAGAACCAAAGCTGAACCTTCCAATGTAGCAC
The DNA here is from genome assembly GCA_013401035.1 of Horornis vulcanius. Lineage (NCBI taxonomy): Eukaryota > Metazoa > Chordata > Aves > Passeriformes > Scotocercidae > Horornis > Horornis vulcanius. Next base: position 11,317 of record VZUA01083436.1, read on the forward strand.
TGAAAGGTCCTCTGAGCACCAGTGTCATTGCAGGCACAAAGGGTGGAGGGGGGTTTGTTAACAAGCGCTATCAAATCCAAAGGGTTACACTGACAGAGCCCTAAAGAGCAAAATGGGAATAAACTTAGTTGAAGCTTTCCAGGTCTGCAGCATCTTTCAAGTTTCTTGTCCAAGACTTTGTCTTGGGGAGCAGCAACCACAGCAGATGACCCCTCTTTGACTAACTGAGCTACCATAAAAAAGAACAAGCAGTTACCTCAATTTTAGAAGGAGCTATAAAATAGCCGCCTCCGAATCTGTAGTTTGTGCCTGTAATGTGAATTTTCAGGAAAGGGAAAAAAGAAAGGCAAATGCAACTGCACACAAGACACTCCAAAATGCAAATCCCTCCTTGCTGCAGTCCAACATACTCAGCTACTCCCAACATCTTCCAACGCCCCAGCCTTCCATCTCTTCCTTGCAGAGCATCCAAGCTCCTCCTTTGCCTTGCCCTGATCTCTCTGCGCACCCTCTCCCTTACCACCCAGCCTTGCACAACATCCCACTTCTTCAGTGGGACAGGAGCCTGCAGGCAGTGTCCAGCAGGCTCAGTGGCCCTGGGGAGGCTATGGAAGAACAAGGTGGAAAACACCAGGTTTTGGCCGAGCACCGCACCAAGGGCACTCAACATCAGAGCTCTGCTACCATCAATGCCAACAACCCAGCGCTTTCTGGCTGCCACTCAAATTGTGCTGAGCTCCCCCACACCTCCCAAGGAGTCTAGGATGGGGTGCAGGAGATGCAGGTCTCTTCCCCAGCACTCCCTGCTGCAATTCCTCCTCCTGCCCCGTGCTTCCCGCGCTGCCTCCTCCGCCGAGCACGGCTGGAAGGCAATCTTTTTGACAAATGACTTTGTAGGACAGAGAAGTCTGAGGCTGCTGTTATTTGGTTACCCTACAGTGACAGGGTGGTGTGTAGTTTTGTGGACAATTACAAGAATTAACATGGACAGATTTAGAGCCTGAGTTTTGTGGAAATAGCTGGCATTTTGAAAAATGCCACAGAAACTAAGATAAATAGAAAGATCTTTCAGCAGTAATGTTACTACTTTATTTTAGAAAAAGCAGGCTTACTTTCTCCCACAGCCTTATTTGCTCTATTTTAACCTAGGACCATCCAGATCTATTGATCAAAACAGGAGAGTAAAGCAGAAATACAGAATTCCATGCTATTTATTAAATTTAACTGAAAATTAAAATAACTAGTAAAAGCCTCTGAGCACAGAGGAATCACCTTATCCAATTGGTATTTTACCATTGGATAGACATAATGGATTTAGAAACTGGAGGTTAACAAGGTCTCTGAGAACCCAGATTCCTTCTCCCCTCTCTGGGGACATCTCCCTTGGCTCCAGCAGTGTCACATCATGTACCTGCTCCTGTGAGGGAAGGAAGAAGCAAACCTATTTCTCAGGCAACAGAGAAAAAGGAAGAGAGGGGTGCACAAGACTGCACTTCAGGGGGTCACTGGCTCTTTTTAGATTTCAAACTTCCTTTCAAAACTGTTCTGCCCTTGTTCCAATGAAGCCAGGTCACCTGAATCCTCAAGTAAATTGTAAAACGCTTCCTTCACATCCTTTCAGGCGCTGTCCCTTTTTTCAGGGCAACGCAGCAGTTTAAACAATCTGTACCCCATGCATCACACATCTTATTTTCCTTTTGATATTTGATGCAACTGAATTGCCAGGCAATCTTCAACAGCAGCAGTGACCTTTCATATGCTTTTATGGATGGGCAAATTTAATTTCTAAAAATAGATTCAATTTCTGGAATATATATTTATTTCAACACACACTGTCTCTTCCCTCATTCTAAACTGTTTTGCAGAATTATGTCAAGCTTTAGCTGTAAAAATAAAGTGAAGCTTTTCTCCCTCACAAGAAGATGATGCTGCTATGAAATGGCGTAAATAAAATATGCACTATGATCAGTTGAGGAGGAACAAAATGTGTATAACCTATTACCACCAAATACAATGCTCTCCCAATGCTTTATCCAAGCAGATATTCTGTAAATCGTCACCTCTCAACTTTGACTTGAAAGGGCATCATTGACTTAAATAAAATGCACATAAATATTTTAGCTGCTAAAGTGAAAAGGGATTATTTATCATAACAATGACAGAATAAGAAGAACATTTCTTCAGTTATTTTAGTCCACACATCAGAGCCAACTGTGCCTGGCTGTTCTGCTGATCCTGCTATTAAGCCAGTTCCTCCTGTGACTGCATGGCTGTTTTGCAAGGCATCAGGAGAGAGAAACATTAAGCTGCCACAAAAATGTTACAGAAGTGAAAAGGACAGCATTTGGGGCCACATGCATAAAATATATATATTATTTTTAAACAGGAATTAAGCCTTGTGGTGTCAAAAAATGAGTGTGAGTACAACTCCCCAGAGCCACCTCATGTTCAGTCTAGGTGCAAGGAACAGCAGAGCCCACAACACAGATGGGACACAGCCAACAGGACCACAGTGACCTTGGCAAGCAGAATTAATTTGCCGCTGTAAAAGGGCTTTCACAGATTACTCATTTCAACTTTCTTTCCGTCAAAACAGCTTCCAAAAGGCAGCCAGAGAAATTCTACCTGGAGGACTGCAGCTACCCAACATACATGGACAGGGGCCAAGGTTCAGCCATCCATCAGTAAGATATTTACAGATTCATTCTGGGGCAAAAAACCAACCCACATCATGAAGAAAGCAGAACCAAGTAATGTTCAGTACTTTTCCAGCTCAATGTTATTCTACTAAATATTTTTTAGCCTACAAAACTATATGCCACTGAATTCCTTTCTAGATGTTCTCTTGAGAGAGGTTTTTTTAACGCACCAACAGTGCATTTTTAGTAACTGTAAAGGGCATCTGTAGCTAAAGTAATTGGGTCTGATAATTAAATATAGTATTTCCACAAGTTTAAATACTTCAACTGCACAAAGAATGACAGTGAAATGTCAGAAAGCAGCACGTGGCGTCAACAGGCAAGTGAGACAGTTTGGCAGTGCTGAGTACCATTCCCCATCACCTTGAAATCCTTTGGAAACCAGAGATATCTCAACTCAGCAACAAAAATGCCACTGGCAGCACTAAATACACCTGAATACCCCCCACCATGAACACTGGGAAACCTCCATCCCCACTGCACAGTACCAGGGAAAGCAAACCTAATTTATCAGGATTTGCAGAAGTAAAGCATAATTAAAAACACAAAAAAGACCCAAGGTAAGGTGATGGCATGCGATTCTGTTCTGCAGTGAAAAATTGGGATGGAAATTGCTGATTAGATGTCCCTGTGGCTGAAACTTTGGCTGTTGTAATAGAAGGCTCCCTTGGGTTGGTTTTAGGCGACTCCATAAACCCTACTTTATTTAAAAAACCCCAAACCCTATGCATCCTGCCAGTCATAGAAGAACTAAAGCAGCTCCTGAGCGTGTAGATTAGATCAATCTCTTTGCTTATTATTAAATTAACAGCTTTCAAGAGCCCCCCCCAAAAAAGGTCCTTTAGTCTATGTCAGTTTACAAGCTATTAATAAACAAGAAAACCCCCAAACAAACAAATCACTGAATTTCTAAAATTTATACTGAATTAAAAATACATATTACAAATAAGATTTTGCATAAGAAAATCCCGGATAACAGAAGTCTTACTATAGATGATAAAGAAAGACAGAATGGCTTAATTTTGCATGTGAGAAATGTATAATAATAATTGGTGTGGGTTGCAGTTTCTGGAGGCTTTTTACAGCATGAATTTCTGGTAACCTTGAAATAATATGAATGCAATGGCATTGCTCTGGTTCACAAAAAAGAAAAACAGAGGCAAAGGAACAGAGACGCTTAGGGACAAGAAATGCAGATCTTTCCTAGGGCTGAATAATGTTCAAAATATACATGTGCTGCATAAAAAACTGATCTAGATTTTTCAAGTTCTACTGAGTTTTTAATAAGTATTTTCAAAATATTTTCCCCACAAATGTGCCTTTAAAAGCAATTTGGATGGCAACTTTTGACTGTAAGTGGAAAATGCTGAGTCCAAGCCTGCATTTCCACCTGCAGCAGTTGATAAGATGGTAGATTTTGCTGCCTTGCCTTAGATATTCCTGTAAGTGTTTCCATTAACTCTACAAAACCATGCTGTGAGCATTTTGATGTATGGCCCACATGCCTATCTGTGGGATGGAATCTGGATGGTCTGAGGGAGGTTTGGAAGCAGCCTTTTCTATGAAATCTGTGCAGCTGCTCCACCACTTTCATAACCCTCAGCTCAGCACTTCTGCTCCTCACTGATCAAACAGATCAGGGGAAAAACTGGCTTGAAACAATCCTTAGAAACACAGCAGAATCCAAGAAATATTTTTGCTTTAGGGAATACCATTTTGTCCAAACCAGATTTTGGCCAGAATGTCAAAACCTACAGTACTGGCCACAATACAGTGTATCTTTTTTTTGCAAGATACAACATCACTGACATTACTTCTACCAATATTCAATACAGTAAAAATTCTATTTTTATATTAACATTTTTAGCTTTGAAATACAAATTAACTACAGAGGAAAAATTAAGAAAATGGTGCAAATCAAAAGCCAGCATTGGAAAAAATGATCAAAGCAGTTTCAGATAATTTGAATCTGATCTGCTGTTCGTTCCCCTTCAATTTTTTGATTCACATCCCTTAAGCTGTATTATTTGTCAGAATTTGAGATGTGGAAATCTTCTGTAAGCTGTTTCAGAACAGCTTTATCAGCCATGCAGCAAAAACTGTGACAATGTAGAAGCTTGCTTTTCTTGTGAGACCACTAAAGAAGGTCATTGAATAACTAATGGTCTATTACAAACAACGAAATAAGAGACTTCAGTGGGAAGCCTCCAGCTTTTAAAAGAATAAATCAAATTAAGGACGTGGAAATTAAGGAAAAAAAATTTTGGAGAATGACATATTTTAACTTGTGAGAAACATGCTTTCAACACCCAATAATGACAGGAGTGTCACTAAAAGAGAATTCCGTGACAAAGTATTTCCCATTAAAACAAGGAAATATAACTTGTTAATACACCATCACATACTTCACCTGTTTATGGATAATGGTATCACTCTGGCTGTTTTATTCTACATTTAAACCTCACTGTCATGCTTTAAAGAGCTTCCTGCTACTTTTCCCCCTCTTCAACAATAGCAGCAATTTCAGAGAAGAGAGATTTCATCTTCTGCATGTCTGCTCATTGTTCCAGGGAGGAGCTCGTTAACCCCCTTACAATGGAGAATAAAATAGTGGTGAAATTGCCAGAAACAGTTGCAACTACTTTCTCCCCTTCCTGAATTGAGCAAAAGGCATTTTATATTGTCTTACCTTTATAGTTTTGGTCTGGAGTCTGAGTCCATTTAAAGTGTTAATGGCTTTCTCTGCATCCTTTGGATCAATGTAGTTAACGAATCCATACCCTAAACTCTGCCCTGTTGAAACACAAGAAATAAAGAAAAAAGGACTCAGTATTTTTCAGCACAGGAACAACTTCCAATTTTCTTACACTGTTCATTTCATCCCTGCTTTCCCTTACAGTCTCTATGCTGTTTTTCACCATTTCTTTATCTCCTTAATACAGGGGGGGCCATCATAACTTTAAATTGCTGCTCTGAAGATCCTTCTGTAAGAAGGAGAAGCAGCAACCCCACACCCTGCCTTCCCCTGGAGTTTACTGAAAAGCATATATGAGGCTTGACAGCAACAGAATTGTGTAATAGTTTTGTGCTGAGCTCCTAACAAATACAACTGGCTGACCTGCCAGTAACGAGGCCACCTCTTAAAATTAAATAAACACACACACACACAATTTTGCTGCTGTTTATAAGCAAGTCTTCAAGCATTTAAACCGCAAGATTAGGAAAATGCGTTTTTACACTAACCTTGAAGGAGCTGAGGAACAGAAAACCACCTCTACATCTCGTTTTACTGCTCAGTGAGCAGCCAGTAAATAGGAGAAGGGACAGCCCAAATTGCAGCCGGGCGAGGGACGGCGTTAAAGCTCCCCTCTGAGTATTTGAGATGACAGCAAACTCAAACAGTGCAACAACTGCTGCTGTGCACGGGATGGCAGGAGCCCACTTCAGCAGCCAAAAGCGTTTCAACAGCTTCTGTTTCAGCAGTGAGATCCGTGTGTGTGTTTGCAGCAGAAACAGACCGGGTTAATAACTGGGGTAAGTGACACGGGGCTGGAGAGGCCGTGCTGGAGGCACTGCAGAGATCATGGACACGCACAGGGCTGGGATGAACCCACTCCACAGGGATCTTTTCCCAATTCCCAAGCAGTGGCTTTGCAGCACCAATTCTATTAATGCAACGTGACAGACAGCCGCTTCCAGATCCCTTCCTTCGAGCATCCTACTGAACTTATTTTGCATGTTTGGAAAACAGTTTTTTTTTTTTTTGGTTAAAGCACATGAATTTAGAAACACACACAGATAATCAAGAATCAGCGAGCCCAAGCAGGCACAGGTGAACGGTCCTGTATTCCAACCACACTCCCTCTCATACACCCTTCTGTGTATCCAGAACACAGCAAGCCAGAAATCCACCTGGTCTCTCAGAGCTGATGTGCAGGGGATCAAAATGCTCCTGGCTCTCAGGCAGTGAGAAAGGAAACATGTGAAAATCCCTCCCAAGGAGAGGAGCAGCATTTGTGGAGGTTTCTATCCACGGGAGCAGCAAGCAGCAACCCAGCTCCTGCTCGCCAGGAGGAAGGGGAGGTTGGGAAGGCAGCTGCACACCAAGTGCCTTGATGTCCCCTGGAGGCACAGATCCTGCCTCCCAGCACAAAGCTTTGTTTCTTTGTCTCCTGGACTACAAAAAAGCATCTGTGTGTTTCTCAAAGTCAGACGCCACCAAAAATACAGCGTTTGCTGTAACACAAATACAGGGAGCGCTTCTGTCTTACGAAATCAGATCAAAGCCCTAAAAGCTGCTAACTATGCAATGGAAGACTTTAAAAATCCATGGAAACACTGCAGTTCATGCCTGAAATGCCCACATGCAGGCGTAAGGATAAGAAATGGCTGTTTTAACATACAATACAGCCAGGGAGCAATTCCATCCATCAATTTAACTTCAGAAAAAAGTATAAAAACATACTCTGTCTTCCTGGAGAGCTGAACTAATCTCAACAAAAATATTCTTATCCAAGTTACATGACATTAACCAAGAATGACCTGAAGTCTGGCTGAGCACAAAGCCTGGAGCAGAAATACTGTAAATATACTTTCCCTGCTATGCTTTCCTCTGCCTGCCTACCTGCGGTATTTTATACAGCCCCAACCCCTGTGCCTCTGAACATATTGAATCTTTGATACATTTAATCCTAAACAATCCTAGGGAGAGAAAAGCCCTTCTCTAGGAAACAAACATCTTTTTATGGGGGGAAGGAGACTCAAGGATCAGAGCTTGGATAACCTGTGTTTGCACCCCTTTCCTGTTAATCATCTCTGAACTTCAGAGGTACACAGAGCAGGAGTAGCTGCTGTGAGATTGGGATTTATATCCAGTGTCTGATCCTGGCCTCCTATATCCAGCCACTGCTATTCTCAAGGCACATGGACTGACCAACTTCTACAATGTATACACTGTTTTTCAACCATCTCCCAAAGAAACATTCTCACTTCTCTAAGTACTTGCACAAGAGAGACCATGGACAGCAAACCCACAGACAGCACTAGCAGTTTCCCAGGAAAGGGGAATAAATGGCAATACAAGAAAAGAATGAGCTCACAATTACACAGAACCTTTTTTCTGAGTCCTCCAGTAACATTCAAGTTTAGATACCATCATCTCTCATTCTCACTACCAACTGGCTGAATAAATATATTTTCTCCAAGGTGAAGGATAACAAACACTAAAGCGAATAAAGCTGGTCTTGTCTGCGTGCAGGACTGCAGAACCAGGTTTAATGAAAACTATTACACTGCCATATCATTTTTCTTTCAAATAACAGGTCTGCAGAAACACAATTTCTTCTTGTTAGTGTATATACTCCTGAACATCAAGAAATATGAAATTTTTAACAGGATTGCAGGCCTGTTACTCAGAAGCATTTGGTTATGAATCCATTTCCCACTGATTGCTGTATTAGCTGTACTGTACTCTCACAAAAAAGGGTGAATGCTCAGAATTTTGAGCACTGAATTTCTGTTAATTCAATGAATACTCCTTTTATCTTAAAAACTTTCAAACTCCATACCCTTCACAGCCCATTGAAATCTCGGTGCAGTTGTTTCCATCAGCAAATTCCTTCTGCTGCTTCCTGGCATAGACCTCACTGTACCAGTGAAGCTGAAGGGAGAAAACCTTCCCATTAAGAGCTTTCCACTTCAGGGGTGTATTTTGTTTGGTTACTTTGTATTTTCAACCATCTCTCCTAAATATTATTATGTGTTTGAAGATTGACACAAACACTCCAGTCCCAAAACACTGGAAAGAAAAATTCAGGTTTTTGTCTGTGAAAAGCTTTATGATGACTGTGGCAAACATCATAAAGTTTTATTGTGCTAAACATTTACAATTAAGAAGACAAAAAAATTTACACATGCAGCTAAAAACACGAGTTTCAAATTCCTCCCAAGAGCAATGTACTGTATGTCAGACAAAACAGAATCTATATATGAAAGAAGTAAAAACTGTTACAGGTGGAGAAAGGAAAGGATTTGCTCCAGAATACAGCAAACAGTATGAACTTCCCTATTTTCTTCATCATGTGCTCTTACTGCATGTACTCCAAAAGGGTAACACTTCTTTGGACACAATCTGGCAGCACAAAGCAAGCAGCTGGACCTCTCAGTGGGATCCCACACAGACACTGTAGTTCATTCCCATGCTACACTTCCCAGGAACAGCACCGTAAATAGTAAATATTTTCTGTGATTTGGAATCCAATAGTTCATCACATGCTGTGATTCAGTAGGTCAGGCAAGAGATATTTCTAGATGATCCTAAAACACCACCTTGTTATCTTGATATTCCCACTGCTCTTTCTGAATGTTTTCTCTAGCAGCAGAAAATGCAGAGTGGACCTCCCAGAATCTGGTAAGGAACGGGTCTAAAAATGAGCAGTAACAGGGTTAGAAGTTAAAGGACTTGACAGTCTTAAAAAAAAAAAAACAAACCCTCAAAAAAACCCCAAGCAAAGCCAAGCCCAAGCTGGTAATATACATGTTTTGCATTTGAGAAAGTTCTATTTCAGAGCTGAAAATTATGGTTGAAACAAGAAATGGGAAAGACAGGAAAAAAAAATCAATTTACAAATCATTTATTTGTAACACTTATCCATGCATCCAAAACCCTGCAACTGTGAAAAAGGCAGCACCTTCCTTATCAAAGACCTGTACCTTTCTTTACTTCCTCTCTAAGCTAGTTTGCTTTGGCTAATTCCATATTTCTATTAAGAGGTAAAAGGAAAATACACAGAAAAAAACCCCTGTAAGTTAGAACAATGTCATAGAAAACATAAAAAAAAAAAAAGCATAAACCCCTCTGGCTAGTAAAAGAATAATAAAACAATTTTTTTTAGGTTACAGAAAAAAAGATTCCTTAACACTCATCCTGACTCACCAGGAGATACTAATAGTAACAGTACAGAGACATCAGGCATTATGTACACCTGAAGAAGTATGTGAAGATATAACTAGCAACCCAGGTGAATGCTAAACAGCAGCTCCTAAAATTATATATGTTTAAATGAAATGATCTGGATTACTTACAGAGAACAGACTCAAAAAAAAAGGGGGGCTAATGGCTCTCTTTTGGGATCAACAAATTCCAGGAGCCTAGGGGGAAAATGTTTGCACTGAAATTCAAATAGGGAAGACTGGATGGCCCAAGTACTTACAGGTGCAGCAGTCTAATGCCAAGCAAGGCAAAATTACAGAATATTCAATGCTAGACTTTAATAATAAAGAATTAGTGAGGGGTAATAAAATCAACGTCAATCAATTTAAGCCTATGGAAAATAGATGCTGTCAAACTAAACTGACAACCTTCTTGATGAGATTACAAATCTGACCTATAAATTTTAAGAATGCCATTAAATCAACATTGATATACTTGGTCTTAAGGACTTGATTCGGTACTGCTTATTAATTGACTAAAACAAAATTAACATAGCACACATTAAATAGATTAAAAAAGCCAACGGATCTCTTACTGTGAATTGTGAACAGGAAATCACGACAAAGATGCTTTCCTACAGGTCTATCTCAGGAAACAGATCTTGGCCCTAAATTGTTTATTTCCACCAGTAAGTGGAAAAAACCCAAACTCCTTGCTTGAGAAAATTGACTGCAGAAAGACAGGAGGAGGAGAGGATAAGTACAAAAAGGACAGAAGGAAGGTACAAAGCAATTTAAGTTCATCAGCAAACCACAAACACATTTACACAGCACAAAGATTACATCCTGACAAATCAAGTTAACTGTAGCATGCTTTAGGAATGCTGAAATCAAAAACTGACACAGGCTACATCAAGCCTGCAACACTGACACAAGAGTTAAAACCATTTTTGCCATAAAAGTCACACAATCAGAAAGGGAAAGAAAAATTGCTGCTTCTGATCTCCCTGTGCTTTGCTGAAGAAGAACCCAGTCCTGGTGTACGTGCTCCAAGCAAGACATTGGTGATGGGACCATGAGAATTGACTACAGCACAAGAACTCCTCCAGTTGAGATACGGGGGTCGTATCTACCTACCTGATCAAAAAACTTGTGATAGTAATTTGAATGAAGCTGAACCTGAACACTACTACACTAGTGTTCACCTGAAGTAAAAATTTATCCTTTTTTTCTTACTAATGTCTGCCCATGGAGTTATGTATCCCAAGTCCCATTGCTTGGCAAGCAAAACCAGACCAGAAACAATACAGCAAATGCTGTTTTCCTGTGGAAGCCATTTGCTCTGTGTTTTTGACATTGAAGGTAACATGAATTTAAGTACCTACCAACCATTTTGTCAGTTCTACCACTAGGAAATTTGAAAGGCTTGATTTTTTTTTTTTCTGAAAGCTATGCTCTAGCTCAAGCAGAAATTAATCCAGGGAATGTTTTGGCAAGATGTGTTAAGTGTTCTATAATCTCTTCTACTCTGAAGCTCTACAAATACACTGTTCCTGCTGATTCTATGAAGAACAATCATTGCCACAAGCAAAGCAGAAGCAAACTA
>VZUA01083437.1:31790-49113 GCA_013401035.1 Horornis vulcanius
AATGTACCTACCCTAAAACAAGAATATGAAGTAAAGTGCCAGCTGTGCAGCCTGGCAGAGACATCAAAGTGGAATACTGACAGGTTACTGCCATAAATTGATGATGGCTTCAAAAGGAAGCGTGTTGACAGAGCAAGGCCCAGACTTTAGGATCTGGGTGTTGGAATTCACTTCTTGTCATAGACACTGGAATGATGTACAGTCTTCTGGCTTACAACTTTACCTGGGCAGGTAGTCGTATAACACAGCTCACTATGTATGAGTTTCTACTACATTGTAATTATGGATATTAAAGGCTGAGATTATGAAGATGAATATACAGAATAAAGTTACCAAGGTATAATATACCAGTATAAAAATACCAAGATAAAAGATATACTATCTGCCAAAGATTTGATTTCATCTATATTTAATCCAAAATACTTCTGTGACAGGCAAACACATTAAGATACATTTAAATGTTTATATCTCTAAACATGTTGGAGAACCCAAATAAACATATATCATCATTATCTTGTATTTTTTCAGGCGGCAGACTTTACAGGAAAACAGGCACTGAAGCAGATTAAAGAAAAGGGACTCAAACGACGACTGGTATATCTCACCCTGGACACAGATAATGTTGATCCAGAGGGAAATGAGAGCGTGTGGCACAATGGCAAGGCAAGAACTATAGTTCATGTTTCAAAAAAATCTGCCTTAATTCTCCATGAACAGAATCTTTGTGTTTCAAGTGTGAATGCACTATTTCTATTCTACCCAGTTTCAGGCGGTACTCTCTATTGAGAATATTATGAACTGCATAACACACTTGACACTTGCATGATGTCTGAAGTGTATAAAACAAAATGTGAGATGTCTAGTTGTTTGGGTTATTGGCTGGAGTTTTTTTGGTTTTTTTTTCAGAAAATCTCACTGCATCTTGAAAATAAATACAATTTGTTTTGGGTTTTCTTTCAGGTTATTGGCAATACCACATCTGGATGTTTCAGTTATGGAGCTCAGCAGAGTCTAGCTTTTGCATATGTTCCCATGGAACTCAGCAAAGTTGGACAGAAATTGGAAGTTGAACTTCTAGGTAAAAATTATCCAGCAACCATTATACAGGAGCCACTGGTGCTGACTGAACCAACAAGAATGCGCCTTCAAAGAAAGGGTGAAATTCCCAAAATGTAAACACAGATAAGGATGCAGCAAATTGTGCAGTAGGAAATAGTACCATTATTATGCATAAAATTAGAGAATTAAACTACTCAGATTTTCTAATTGCTAAACACAAGATGTTCACTGCCGTAATGAGTGAGAAATTCAATGGCATTGCTTCCTACTTCCCTGTATGCACTGTTCATGTTGGGGAGATGAGCAGAGTTGATGAGCTGCTGTGTGTTCTGCTCCCCAGTGCACTTGTGAACAGAAAGTGGCAGGGAATGAGCACATCATTGACTCAGCTTGCTCCCACATTGGCTGGCAGATCTGCATTAATCCATACGGGAAATTGCTCTCGATTCTGTCCAATAGCAAATTCCCCCTCATCCCTCACACTCACAGTTCCTCCTTTGCCTGCCCTTGAGGTGAAGTAGCTTATCCTGCCTTTTTTACACATGAATATCAAGCTTACCATAAAATCATGTCACTAGTCCTACACAGAATGCTTCATAAGGAAGTGAAAGACATCCCATTAACCATTAAAACAATAAAGGCTTTATTAAAGGTAAACTGAACTCTTGACATTTTTTTCTCTGTGTGTCAGCCTGGCAGAAATTCTCACAGCAGACCAAAATCTAGTTCTTCTCAATGAAATAGTTATAGGAAGCGCATTCCTCACTATTTTACATTAATCATCTACCATATTACATGTAATATTCTAAAATAAACTGTTATGTTATTGTTCAATTTCTGAACAAAGCTTAAATTACAGATTTACTGTATTAAATCTGAACTGCTGACTGCCAAAGATGGTCAGTTTTTGCTTACTGTTAATTATAGATTGAAGCAACAGTAAGAGCCATATATTATTACACAGAAATATTAGCAATGAAAAAATGCAGTTAAATTCAAAGCAAAGGAGCTTTATTCAGCATTAAATATTCAATAACGCAGGTAAGCAGCATTTGGATATGATGGGAACACACTAAATTAATAAACAAGTCATCTAGAATTCCATAAGATTCTCAACAATTCTTTTGAATAACCATGTTAAAATTTCCAACTTAGTAATGCTGTTCTTTAGGCTATAGACAAGTGTTTTCAAAATATGTATGAATCATGTCCAAAATGCACTTTCTTAAAGGGCGTTGGTGCCACTAAATCCTCAGCAAAGAAGCAAATGTATAAATAATATACACCAGGAGAAACACAATTTGAGTAATGAACACTCACTCTTGATAAAGTAAGCTGACATTACATTGTGCTGTTTTGACTATCTTTTACAAAGCTGGTCAAAATTAAATATATGAGCTTTGCCAGCTTTGCATGTAGTACTCTCTCAAGTGAAAAACCCATTCAGATTCTCTGCTATACTTTCATATGTGATTCTGTGCTATTTTGCTGAACCATCAAAATGTTACTTTTCTAAAGATAACATTATTTGTAATAAGGCACTTAACCACTGTGACTCTGTGAACATTTAAGAAATCTGAAGTACAACATGGTGCTATATGGTTTTATTTAGACTGTGGAGGAAAAGAGCAATGCTTAGGAACATAGTTTTGAATTTCAGTATTTCCCAAGATTCTGCAAATTCAATAGACACCACATCCTGGAGTGTAATGTAACAGTTACTCTGAGACAGATTCACCTGTACTTTCCTAATTAGCTTTGCTATGCCAAAAGTGTTCCAACAACGCCTCTATATCCCAGCCTGAGAGTTAGAATCAGGTTTGTCACTCCTCTTCTGACTCAGAAGAAAGATTATTACGTCAGCTGGATCAAAATGACTGCAGAAGGGACAGGCTTTCTGCAGCCTGAGCACAGAGTAGCAAAGAATAGCAGATACAATTCCTACAGTCAGGTGAACTCAGAACCCGTAGCCTCCGGCAGCTTGTACTTGTATCTTGAGATGTAACAGCCTCTAATTTCTGTGTAGCTGATGCAGACTTCTCTCGTTTTACAGTGTAGTGTTCTACCAGCCCAGACACTGATTTCTTTGGGGGCTTCTCACTGACAGCTCTTGTCACCCAAGTCGCATCAGGACCAAGCTTTGGCCAATTAGTGGAAGCTGTATGAGGAGTGGCTGAGGTCACAACTTCATCATGAGGGGCAGACACTGATCTCTGTGGTGACTGGTGACAGAACCCAAAGGAATAGGCCTGAAGCCTAGTTGGGGGAGGTTATGTTATGAAAAGGTTCTTCACCTACGGGGTTTTTAGGTGCTGGACCAGGTTGCCCAGGGAAATGGTCATGGCACCAAATTTGTCAGAGTTCAAGGTGTGTTTGGACAATGCTTTCAGGCACACAGTGTGATTCTTGGGGTTGTGCAAGGCTAGAAGCTGGACTCAATGAGCCTTTCAAGTCCTTTCCAATACAGTATATTCCATGTTCTAAGTTTCACTTGACTTCAAGATTTAGATAAGCTTGCCATGATGTTTCTGGATCAAGGCAACATAGTTTGTTTCTTGCAGCCAACTTACAGGAATAAAGCGACTTCTGGGTCATCAGTGACCACATGTAAGGCAAATGGAATATCTTATTGCTCTCTGTTACTTCTTAAGAATGTCTGTTCTTTCTCTTTAATAATGAATTCAGGAGCAGGGACATCAGAAGTAATTTTAAGCAAGGATGGCTGAGAACTAGAAGTGCTGTAGCTGTGGTAGCAATGTTTGAAAGTGCTTCCTAGTTGACCTGGCTTCTTTTCACTGCTCTGATACCCAAATCAGCTTACTGAATATTCATCAGAACAGCTCAACGTCTGCATAGCATGGACAAATGAAACAGTATCAAGACAAAGCTTTACAAATCATGCCCACATACAGGTTTGCATATGTAAGTCAATCTTTTAAAGTTATTTAAAAACAAAAAGTATATAAACCTAAAAAATGAGGTGGGGGACATGTTCAGCAGCTATTGTAGTTTCCTGACACTTCTTTCCGTTACAGATTGAGATATGGTGTTGCCTAAACTTGTGCTAAGACACAGCAAGAGGATGTGAGTAAGAGGAAGAATGTTAAAGTACTGACTTTTAGGAGGGCTTCTAACCAATCAAACAGAAATAGCAGTGTAGAAAGACTGGTAGGAACTTCTTTAGTCTTTCTCAACCTCATCAGCTAACAGAGGTTACACATCTGCAATGAGGTGAAAAAATGACAGTTGGTCATCTAGGAAATTTTCTGAAATACTCAAATCAGGATATGTAAAAAGCAGTTTTCTCAGACATTTTTGTTTGCCAGTTTCCTATATTTCCCATTGCCAGAGTTTTTGCACACCAGAACAGATGTTACTATTTTTGTTCCAAGTTTCCATGTGCTATGGCAAAAAGTGCCTAGTTCATGCTTTGTATGGCATGATAAATCCACACTGATACTGTAACCTTGTGTGTCACTCTAACGAGTTCTTTAATCACTGATCCCAAAACAACATCCAAATTATTCAACCCCAAATTCAGAAAAGATAAAACTGAAACATCAGAGACTGAACATAGACCATCTCCTGGATTTATTCTTTTGATTCAAGTGAATACTGTCTGAGAGAAGTAGTTTTTTCTAACTGGGATTCCCTCAACTAGTAATAAAATAAATAAAACCCCAAAAATACTAGAAAATATGAAGGCAGCAATATCCAAACTGTGACTGTGCAGTATCTGCAGTATATATATATAAGACAGATCAATGTAATGTTTTAACTTCAGGCAACCAGGTTATAGTTCTAGTGGAACAGGACAACCAGCACATAACTTTGATGCTTCTCTACAAGGACATATGAATTCAGCTACATTTGAACACCATGATAACTTTGGAAATGTGAAAGGTGAATAGAAACTTCGAATTTTGTTTCACAATTTCCTGTTTCACCAGCCCTTTTGTGTGGATTTTCAAAGTACTTATTTTGAGAGAACAAAAGGCAATGTGCTAACATTTGAATGAAATTTCACCTGTAATAAGGACTTGCAAGAAATTAGAAAAATGAACAGCTCAGTAAGACATTTGAGGTCATGGGATCTGAACTAGAAACAAGGGAAATTGGACCTTTGCAGGTTTTGAACAGTATGAATCACTTTTCAAGGAAGAAAATTCTACTCATAGTCACACACCAGTTTGTCAGTGATCCTTTCTGTAGAAAACTGACTTTAGGACAGTATGGTTACTTCCTCTTCCAGTACTGACTATAGATTGTAGTACCTTCTCATTGTAGAAAAAGCTGATATCACTCATCATAGCTGTTGTTTTCAAACCAGCAGGGAAACCTGTGGGATTTAAAAAAAACACAACCTGGTAGCTTCATAGGCATATCCACTAATTCATTAGACTTCATTATTACAAGCAGGAAATTTCTTTCTACAAAGACTTGTCAGGAAATAGTCAGGAGTCTAGTATACTCAATATTTGGCTTTCTAACCAAGAAAACCAAATTTTAATGTGGACTGTTCTTTTGCCTGTTACCAAATGGCTATATAAACTTGGGAATACACCTATTTACCATTCCAGCTAAATGGAAACATATGGTTATTTGATCTTCCATTGAACACTGGAATTTATGTGTGTTCCATGGATGAACAAAATTGACCAGAGTTGACAGCTATTTTTGTCTTTTCACGCTCTTAGATTTTACATCAGAATCATAACTAAGGTAGTGGTTGTTTGTAATATTGCTGTAGAGAATTACATGGTTTGAAGAAACAGCATCGACATAGCTGCTATTTCTGCTTCTGTGTTACTTCACTTCCTTCCTGCACTGCAACAGTCACAAGCACCATCTTGCAGCCAGACCTCTATCTAGGCTTCACATCTGAATGGACAAAAAGGAGAGGAAAAAAAGCACTAGGCTGCTTATGATTTTGCAAGGTGTTGGGGGTTGAAGGGGGAGGGAAGCCACACAGGTCTCTCTTGTGCTTGTGTGCGCATGCAGTAGCAGCTGATGCTGACAGGAGAGTTTCTCCAACAGGAATAATTGCTGCCTCGCTCAACTCAGCTATATCTTCAGTGGTGGTTGAAACTTGTTTTTCACAGGCTGTCCTGCACATTGGCCATGTGTGCGTTGCAGCTGCCTCACTGTGCTTACCCACAGAAAAAATAAGTATTAAAGATGGATGAGCTGCTACGAAGGCAGCAGTTCAGATAATTTTACAAGAATGCACTCTGTCCTGTCCTCATAATGTTGTACTGACTTCCCTAAAACCACAGATGACTTGAGACACAAGCTTCCACATAGTTCCCTGGCTCCCCTGGGAAAGGCTCTGAGGTTTGAACCGGGTGTTTAACGCAGGACTTGAAGCAAGACAACATTGGAAGGGTCGGCCAGCATCAGCGGGTTGCACACCTTGCCGACACCGACAACACCTTCACAATTTCTTTTTTAAGCTAATACCAAAACCCACCGACGTAAACCCCAACGACTACCGCGCCGGCCGGGCCGCAGCAGCGCCTGAGNGGTCGGGCGGGCTGTGCCCGTGCTTCAGCCGCCTGCTGTGCCTGTATCTGTGCCTGCCCCTGTGCCTGGCGCGCCCGCCCGCCCCGCACCTGGTGCTGGTGCTGGCCGATGACCTGGGCTGGGGCGACGTGGGCTGGCACGGCTCTGCCATCCGCACGCCGCGGCTGGACGCGCTGGGGGCGGGGGGGGGGGGGGNTGGAGCGCTACTACACCCAGCCGCTGTGCACGCCGTCCCGCAGCCAGCTGCTCTCGGGCCGCTACCAGGTAGGGCGGGCGCTCCCACCGCCGCCGCGCTGCCCCGGGGGTGCTGCGGGTGCTCCCGGCTTGCTTCTGGCAGCCCCCGGGCCGCTGGGGCTTGCGGGGTCTGTGTGCGCTGCGGAATCCTGCTGCTCCGGAACGCAAACTTCACTTTGCCTTGCCAGCTAGGGAGTAAATAGACACGGAATCAGTGCGAATTGCTCTGTTCAGAAAATCCGAGGTGCTCTCTGTGCTTCAGGCGCGGCAGCCTGTCGTGGAAGATATCCCTGCCCTAGTCGTCTAACTCTTGGGTATTTTTCCTCTGGACAGGCACACGGTCGGGACGCAGACCGAAGCACATCAGCACCACTTGTTCAGTTTTTGTAACGTGTTTTCTAGTGCAGCGCCCAAATGCGCCACAAGCTGTACATTCACCTCCGCCTGGTACAGGAGGAGTAGATGTTCTGCACTCCATCAAGGAGTGCACACAGAGTGGTCATTAGCCTGGGTGTCCAAATAGTTTGTAGTCATTATCCTGATTTTTCCCACTTTTTTTTTTTTTTTTTCCTTTTTTCCCCAGTTGTACAGGTGTAAGATTTGGGCTTTATAATACTGGTATCATTGTACCCTTCCCCATCTTTTTTGCAGTTTTGGCAGAAACATGGGGAGGGAGTGTGGAGCGGGGAAAAAAATTATGGACACACAGCATGGACAGAAAAGAGAAACTCAGAAAGGGTTAAGTGTGCTTCAGAAACTTCCCCTCTATCTCGAGAAGTCCTGAGCATCCATGTTAACCATAGTGATTGCCAAATAAATTGCTAAATGACATCCTGTATTAGTGGATGCTATCTCTTGTTGCAGGAAGGTTGTTCTAGGTGACGCTCTTTCCAAGCAACATTTGTCCTGTTCCTGGAAATTCCAAGAATGAATAATGATGAATAGGAAAACACAATTTATGTTATCTTTACTAATCCTTTAAGTTGTTCTATTAAATAACCTAATTTTTTTTTTATAGTGACTATTTTTAAAATACAGTTCATATTCTGAACGTGCTTTCCAAGAAAGGGGCCACTGCTGCATCACATCTTAAAAGTGGACATTGAAAATACCTATAGTTCAGTCTGGATTTAAAATCATCCCATACATGTGGCTTGGTAATTTAATAATCTTTGTGTTGACCTTGTTGCAACTGAGTAAAATAATATTAGAAAATAGAAGTATTTTTTTTAATAGAGGAGACATTCTGTGCAGCAGTAATTATGCAGCAAATAATTATATTATGGAACAAATATGTGAGATTGTTTTTAAAATTGTTTTACCCATGGATATGATTAACAGTTGCTTAGCAACTTGAGAAAGTAACCTAAATCTCTTCCTCTCCCGAGCTGAAATTTTGGTAGTCACCTTGCAATCTGTATGAAAGAAAAGCAATGGTACTGGTCTAAGATAGGTGTAGATTTTTTTATTATTGCCTCCTTTTCCTTTTTGTCATTTTCCAGGTACAGTGCAAGAAATTACAATGCTTTGCTAGATTGTTTCATTCTGTATATTAATGTTTTCTGTAATACAGCATTTTGAAATATTTTAAAAACTTTTTTAATATAATGTAAAATTTATACTGTAAGTTTTTGAACGTCCTTGTTCAAAGAAAATGAGGAAGTAGTAGGCCCTTTAGAAAAGGGCTTTATCCACTTGCCTAAGATCAGGGCTTGTTTTAAAAGTCAGTTCAGAGAGTTGCTAAATTTCGAAGCAATGCTTTGAAAGTTAATCATGCAGCTTGCTACCTTGTGTGCTTAGTGCAGTCATAAGATCTGGTGTAATCTGCTCCAGGGGATCTTGGAGGCTTTGTTTCACACAGATTGCTAGAAATACTTAACATATAAGTATGTATGTTTGCAGGCCTAGGTTTAGGGTAGTGCCTTCTTGATTGTGGAGAAGACAGGGAAGTTGACAAAAGTCAGCTTATAGTATCAGTAACTGGGGGGTTTCAAGCATGATATACTACTCAAAGTATTGTTGTCAGAGATGGTTTTGTAAAGAAATATAAAATTCACCACTTAGGAAGACTGGAAACTTTAGCAGAACTATTAAATATCAGATCTAGTTGGTGTAAAGCTTGTGTCATCCCCGTATCCAAATGCTTTCAGTAGTGCTTGTACTCATTTAAAGCATGCAGATAAGTATACAAGTGTGTATATAAATGTCCATTTAGAAGAATAATAGAAAAATAGTTTTCTTTTATTAACCTTTCTCCAGTGACTGTTCTCTGGTACAGGCAAAAGCTTGATAGCTTCACCTGCCATCTACATTTTTTCCCATTTCAATCCCATTTAAAATTTCTCACTCAGTCCTGAGATGTCTTCAAACAGACCATACCATTATGGCATTAATTAATTCTTACCTGTTAGATTTCTAGCTAAAAGCATAAAAGGCTTTGTGTTTGTTTGTTTTTTTAAATTGTGCTTAATTTATTCCTGGGAAGATGTTAACTCTTGCAGTGCTATTTTCTTGTATTCCTCCATGCAACCCCTGCCCTCTGCCTGCAGGTTCCTCATCATCTTCAGTGCTACGTTGGTAAAATGAAGAGCCCCTAAAACTAATGCTAATCTCTAATGCAGCTGTGCTTCTTTTTGGGCCTGCTTATAAATTAACCCCTGGGCTGTACTGTAAGCGATCTCTCATGACTCTTTTCTCTGCTAGATCCACACAGGTTTACAACACCAGATAATTTGGCCATGCCAGCCCAGCTGTCTGCCACTGGATGAGAAACTCCTCCCAGAGTTACTTCAAGAGGCAGGATATATTACTCACATGGTGGGGAAGTGGCATTTGGGGATGTACAGAAAAGAATGCCTTCCAACCCGCAGAGGATTTGACACTTACTTTGGTAATGGTTTGATTTAACATGGGCAATAAATGAAGTTTTAAAAAGGATGAGAAACTGCCCCATTCTTGTAACAACAGCAGATGTACTGTTGATTTATAAGTAAAGCCATACCTGGGTATGAATATTTCCAACGTATCACTGCTTAAAAATGATAATGCCTTAAATGTATGCTGAAGCTTTCCAACTTATTGAAGAAAGTATCAGAATTACTGTGTGGCTCCAAGTAAGCTATATCTCTCTTACCATTTTCCCTCACCCCTCCCTCCTTCCCAGAGTTAACCTTTTACTCCAAATTCTCTGTCTCCTACTTACAGCAGCACAGGGAAATAGGGAATGGAGGTTACAGCCAGTTTGTGCAGCTTTGGTTTTCCGGAGCTGATAGTGAGATGGTGTGAAAGCCTCTATAAAGTGGTATCCAAAAGATCACAAGGTAGGAAGTGAAACTCTCAGACTAAACAATAGATTGCCCAAGTGTGAGTGCATTACTTGCAGACCAACCTGTAGCTACCCATTGCTTGTTGTTCCAAGTGTGGTTTGTGCTCCTGTCCCAGTGTCAATTCCACATACATTAGTTTTGCACAAGTGTCAGGGATGTAACTTGGGCTTGTCTGCTGTACGTCTCATTCTGCACAGCCCTGAGCTCAAAGAGGTCCATCTCCACTTGGTTGTTTTTAAGACACTTTTCTTGAACAATGAATTTCAAAATGGTTTGTTTCAATGCAGAAGTTGCATTGGTCTTGTCTAATCTGAGGCTTAAATGAAGAGTGTGACCGTGCTATGTGCGTGCTTTTTATAAACTATGTTAGTCCAAACAGTAGGTGGGAAAAACTGTTCCCTTGGAAGATTTACTTCTTTTCATTCTTCAGGGAGCTCAGGGCCATGGTTTCACAACTGAATTGAGCTAATATATGTGGATTGGTACATAATGGCTCATTGCTTAAACATTGGTGCTTTCTCCCATCTTGTCACAGTAGCTTGGGGTCTTTTTGATGGCATAGGTGTAGATAGGCTGCTGTTCCTTGTGAGATCTCACCCTGGGACTGAGCAGGCTTTTAATGCAGGAGCCTGAGGACGTGCTGGCTCGGGGTATGGTTTTCAGGTGCCCAATGTGACTTTGTTTTTCAGAGGATATAGTGTTTAATAGCCTGCAATGCTCATGTGATTCCAGTAGGCATTGATTATGATTGGGGTGTCTGATTCTGTGGCACACTTGATTCAGTCACCCCCAGTGAGCATTCAAAATGGAAAAAATGCAACATGTACCTCTGAGTACATTGATGTAAGCTGCCTGCCTATAAAATCACTTTATCTTTTGAAAGATTACCCATTTTTTTCCTCCTAAAAATATAGTAAAAATTGATATTGTATTTAAGATAACTTCACTTTTTCTGTATATTTGTTTTTGCAGAAATTACTAGCTACAGCTGCTGAAAAAATGTTCAAATAAATTTCTTCTGTCTTGTGTTTTTGTCCCAAGTTCTTTTTTTGCAGAACATAAGCTGTATTTTTTTCAGATTCATCCATTTTTTTTTCAGGATACTGGGAGAGAAATCTAAAATCTAATTTCAAATGTAATTTTTGAGATTCAAGTAATTTTGAAAAGTTTTAGTTTTGACTACTAAAATGTAAGGGCTCTCCATGCCTAATAGGCTAGCCCTAGATAGGAGCAAATGTATCCGTGTGGAATTATTTCTTAATTTCTTTTGGGTATCTCTGAATTATAGTGTCTTTTCTTCACCAGCTGGTGTCAGCAGTGGATAAGAAATTACATTACAGCAGACATAAGAGATGATTCATACTTGGGTGTTTTTGAATAAACGATTTTAAAAATTCAAAACTTTCCAATAGATGTGGAAGCTTACATTAAAACACAAACATAGAAAATCATACCACCAAAAAATCAGACTGGTTCACAGCTAGATCACTGCCTTGGCTCTGGGTGCATTAGTTTAATGCTCATGGACATCCAACTATAAATAAGAAGTCATTGAACTGCTTTCAAAATGTTTAATTTCTTTTGAAATTACTACTTGCATTAGCAATGAAAAGCCTATCAGGTATTAAATGCCCAGCTACTTCGATGTGGCAGGGGTATCACAGTGGGTGGTCCGGGATTGAATTAGTGTTTTAGCTCAAAACCACTATGTTTTGACATTTCTGTTTGACTTTTTTTTCTGCTCCTGATGTATGTGTTTATGTGACACGATGTTGGCCTGCTCATGTGACATCTTTTCCTGTTCTAGGCTACCTCCTGGGCAGTGAGGATTATTACACTCATGACCGCTGTGTCCTCATCAAAGCAAAGAATGTGACGCGCTGTGCTCTGGACTTCCGAGATGGAGAAGAAGTTGCAACTGGATTTAAAAATGTGTACTCCACAAATTTATTCACAGAAAGAGCTATAGATCTTATAGCCAATCACAAAAGTGAGAAGGTACGGGCAACAGCTGCTATTTTGATAACTTCGGCATTAAAGAATGTTTTTTAAAAGGTTAATGAAATATTGATAGAGAGAGCTGCATTTGATCTGTAATTCAGGGCTGCTCAGTAGTTGCATAGAGCTAGATGTGAGAGGAAGCCCTGGTAAAACTCACTTGCTGCCACAATCAGCTTTGTCTGCATGGTCCTGTGTGGCCTGACCCTTCTCCATTTCTTTTATTATAACAAAATCAATACATTTTTAGAAATGGTTTAGCAAGTAGTTTGCACCTCTAAAAAGAGAAGAGAAGTTTAAGGCGAGAAGTTTAATAGAAGGAAATTGTTAAGAATTATGTTATGAAGAAAAGATACACCTGATGTTTTTCCACAGCTTTTCAAAAGTTATTTTTCAAAGCTTTCTTAGTTTATGTGTAGGACTAGAAGATGCAGAATTTGTAGAAAAAAGAAGAACAGACTAACTGCACTGTTGATAAATCAAGACTGCTTTTGCTGCAGTAACTTTTTCACTTAGTACTTTATGTCCAACTAATTTCCATTCTATCCCTTCCACCCCAGCCCCTCTTTCTCTATCTGGCCTTTCAGTCTGTGCATGAACCTCTTGAGGTCCCTGAAGAGTACATGAAACCATATTCTTTCATAAAAGATGTGAAGAGACGCCATTATGCAGGAATGGTGACTCTCATGGATGAAGCAGTAGGAAATCTTACTGATGCTCTGAAAACATATGGTCTTTGGGACAACACAGTCCTTGTTTTCTCTACTGGTAAGTTCCTTTAAGTTTTCTTTTAGTAGTAAATTTGCTACAATGTCTAACAATGTCTACAAGCTGACCTCTGTCTTTCCTCTGGATATTTTCTGAGGACAGACGAGTGATGAAAGTTGAGAGGGACTTTAAGGGAAACAATGTTTTCTCTCCCTTCTCTTAGGGCTTTCTCAAGCTTGACAAAAAAACCTCTGAAGTAGTGTCTCTGCAAATGGGGGATGCTCGTGGTGGTGTAGAAATACCTTTGTAAAATCTGAGGAGTGCAGTGGAGTTAGGAACATCCTGCTTGACACTGCAGTTACTGAGGATCTGTCAGAATTGAATCCTTACTGAGAGCTGTCTACAAATTTATTTCTTCTGAAGCAGTCTGTCCTGTCTGTGAATTGCCATGTGTTGCATGAAGCACAAACAGCCAGACAGCAAGCAATTTGGAGCCAAAATGGTTTCTTTCCCTAACTTTAGGGTGACATGTAGTTCTTGTGTCTTTCTTGAAGTATTTCATTGGCATCTTACTCCCATGAAACAAAGGTCTGTTAATAAAACAGCTGAAAATATTATGAGCAGTCTAATCAGCCAAATTACAACCTAATTTTCTGTATGTACAGGCACATGATCTGGTTTCTAGATTATTAGAGTAATGCAAATAATACATTGCAAAGCAGTCTCCTTTGTTTCTAAATTAAGAATGAAACAGAACCTTTTTGAAATACAGCTGCTTGGCTGGGTTTCAGGAACATATTTGCTCTTGTTTGGTTGGAAGTGGGAAGTAGCATTTCAATGCGTACAGTTGTTCTTTTGTCCACACTTCACCTATTAGGGCTGTCAAAATGGCAGATTAATTTTCTGTGAACACTTCAAATACACAAAAAAACCCCAATAACTAAAACAAACAGACAAGCAAAACAAGAAAAGAACCAACCAGAGATGGAGGAAAATGCACTGATGATGATGTGTTTTGAGTTTAACAGCTCAGAATTTTGGAATTTCATTTTGATTCCAAACCTGCTTGCCTTATGATGTTACATTTGGGTCCAAGTTTTGGCTGTAGCAGGATTTGACAACTCTTCTATGCCTGTTTCTGTTTGCAATGATTTTATATTTAGAACTGAAAGTAAGCAAAGACATATGGAAAATGATACCAGTATTTATTCCACATGGAAGAAATCCAGTCTTTGCTGACGGGGCTTGGTAGAGTTATTTCAGTAATATATGTTCAGTGCATTGTGGAATAAAACTAAATACATTTGAGCTAGAATTACAAGGTATGAGTGAATTAAAAAGACAAATTTGTTCTTTTCATTAATGAAGCATCTATTTTTCTGAATGGTGAGAGTCTACCATGATTTTTAACAGTGATAATTTTGCAATCAGTTGCAGGTATGTTTCAACAAGAGTCAAACAATCAGGAGAATCAAATGTCTGTCCTATCTAATGGGACTTATTTTGAGTTAGTTGACAGTTTAAATTTTGTGGAGTTAATTTTAATATGATTAAAATGCATGGAAACTGGACTTAAATCAGACAGGATTTAACATAACACATTGCATGCAATAAGGGTCGAGTTTCAAAAACCAAGTGTTATAAGCATAAAACATTATTAAAAGACCAAAACGGAAAGAAGTGTCAAATTATTCAATTTTTCTATATTTTGTTCAGTGCTTTTGCAGGTGGTGTGTTTCAGAATGGAGATTAGAACATGGTTGAAAAAAATACATGAGAGTCTGCAGCTGAGCATCTTGTGCAGAGAGCTGTGCTATGTCAGATCTCCCTGCACAGCTTCCAGGTCCTTTGGATCTGAGAGTCCTGGAGTGCACTGGTAGCTATAATATGAGAATATGGTTATAGTATGATTTACCTTCAGCTCTTGAGGACATGTGTGCTTGAAGAAGTGCCTGCCTCAAGTGCTGTTCTGACACTGGGAGACCCTCGTTTTGCTTGGTGGGACACAGGAGGGGACACACACTTTTCTTTGTGATCAAGAACTCTCTACAAGAAAGTTCTTCCCATTTTGTGGGATTAAGAATCAGTTTAAGGATTTCAATGTAGACTAAAAGGGAGAATCTAGGGAATGATAAAGTTTATCCATAAGTTTAATGAGCATTGTTAAAGACACAAAATCATTGTACTTGCCCAGCAGGACCTGGGGGTGCTGCAGGGTGAGAGGCTGGACAGGACCCAGCCATGGGCACTCCCAGCCCAGAGAGCCAAACGTGTCCTGGGCTGCAGCCAGAGCAGTGTGGGCAGCAGGGCCAGGGAGGGGATTCTGCCCCTCTGCTCTGCTCTGCTGAGAGCCCACCTGCAGGGCTGCATCCAGCTCTGGGCTCCCAGCACAGGAAGGACATGGAATTGTTGGAGCAAGTCCAGGGTAGGGACACAGAAATTATCAGAGAGCTGGAACACCTTCACTGTTAGGACAGACAGTTGGGGTTGTTCAGCCAGGAGAAGAGAAGGCTCTGAAGGTACCTTACTGCAGACTTTCTGTACTTAAAGTGGGCTTATAAAAATGCGAGAACAGTTTTTAACAGGATCAGTTGCTATAGGACAAGAGATGATGGTTTTAAACTGAAGTAGAATGGATTCAGACTAGATATAAGAAGATGTTTTTCATAATGAGGTTGGTGAAACACTGGAGCAGGTTGCACAGAGAGGTGGTGTATGTCCCATTCCTGGAAACATTCAAGGTTGGATGGGGCACTAAATAACCTGATGTACTCAGAGAAGTCTGCTCATTGTAGGGAGGTTGAACTAGATGACTTTTAAAGGTCCTTTTAAACCCAAACCATTCTATGAGAGAAGCTCTCTTTTGTTAGCTGTGTGGTTTGATAATGGTGTTGTTGAAAGTCTTTAGAGGAAAAAAAATCCCTACTTTTATGGTATATTTTACTAGATTCATTACTATTTCCTTTTTAGTTGAGGCCAAAATTCACACTTTCGTGTTTGTATCTCTTCATGCTTTAAAAGTCCTGTCCAAAGAATCATTTACAGGTGGTCATTTTGTATTTTGTACTATAGCAAGTAACATTGCAACAAACATAGTCTTCTGACTACTTCCCTTTGAAGAATTGGTCTCAAACTGTAGATCTCTTTTTAGTGGGTACATATTTAAAAAACATAGAATATGATGTAATCTTTGATCTTGTGGTTGTTTTTTTTAAATTATTATTATACTTTTTCATGCTTCTTCCTATTTGTTATGGCTTAAGAGGGATTGCCTTGAAAACATGCCAGTTGGCAAGTAGAAATACTGCACATTTTGAAAGAGTCTTGTGAAATGTGTAGAGGAACTTCAGCTCCTCTTTAAACTGGCCTGATGGAGATACTGGGATAAAAATGTAACTTCATGTCATTAGCACAGTCTGACTCCATCAGTCTGTCCTGTAAGTCAACCCTCTGGTGTCTTTTTGAACAGATAGACAGGCTGTTTCTACAAATGAATAAGAAAAAGGTGAGCAGGTTCAATGGAATGTGGTGTTATATTTATGTATCAAGTAGTAGCTTGAAAACTCTGGACTGGTTTGATATGAAGCAGAATTTGCTTTTATGGACCATTTTTTACACTGCAGATACAAGCAAGTCTGTGCTAATGAGATCATTGGTAAAAATGAAATAATTTCTTGTTTAAGCAAAACAGGTGAAAATATGTGCAGCAGTGGTGGGTACCTGTGGCCTTTTGTCCACTTGAAACCAAAGAGAATGAGAGCTGGGCATATTTTTCCTTGTAGCAATCATAGGAGACTGTAACTACCAATGCCCCTGAAGAGGGCCTCGATTTAAAATAAGGGTCATAAAAAGCATTAAAATGGTACTAATTTGCCTCAGAACTATTAACAACTATTAACTTAGAGTCCAAATTTTGCCTCAAATCCAGAACTGTGATTTGAGGTAAGAAGTGGGGATTTGCTGTCACTATGATGTGATTATAGTTTCTGCAAGGTAGTACAAGAAATTTTGGTGTAAACTTGCCAACATTAAAGCAAAGGACTACAAACCCTAATTTCAGTTCTGTGTTAAAGCTAGTGTCTTTTGCTTTATTTAACTTTCAGCTTTTTGTTGTACTAAAACACTGGAACAACACTCATTTCTTCCAGTATTTCTTGCTGTTTTTAAATGTGGATTAGTGCTGTAATGCCCAGTAGTTGCCATAAGAGGGCTTTAAAAAGCAAAACACGTGGAACTTTTCAAGCCTTGGTTTACATTACTAAGAGGAAACCACATAAATCCTTTCCATAATGGAGCATGTGACAGTGATGACTGTTTTCACTCCAAAAGACGGTCTTTTTATCATTGTAGAATAATGATTAATAAGAGCACAGATTGTTTTGGACATACTTACTGATGTTTATAAAGTCTCAATCATACCCCTAGGTTTTTTCCCCCACAAAATTTTGTATTACCCTTCTTTTTTTTTTTTTTTT
>VZUA01083437.1:49118-59405 GCA_013401035.1 Horornis vulcanius
TTTTTTTTTTTTTGGCTTTCATTCCAACCAGCATATTGTGGCTTTTGGCTAATGAAATACTGGGATTTTCTTTTTCCTATTTCCAGTTCTGTGGGACTACAAATTTGACTTCCACTGATTCCTTAAGAGCATTTTTCTATCTTCTTGATATCTTTGTTCAAAAATTAACTCCTACTCCTTCACTTTTGCTTATAAGGGACTTCAGAGAGCTTTCTTTTTGCAGATTGGCCAAGCCAACTGACTAGAGCAGTTTTTCTCTGTCTGTGATGTCTGAGATGCTAATTTTGAAGGTTGTGCTCTCAGATTTCTTTATTATGGACCTGAAGATTTGTTTTACTTGGTATTTCAGAGGTTTCTGAGAGGTTCAGTGAGGAAGATGCCTGGGCATCTATTGCCTGAGCATCTGCTGCTTCCTATGTGGAAGTAAGCCCAGGCGCCTTAGCTGCAAGCACCTTCAATCGCATTAGTTATTTGAGTTCATCTATTCCCAAATATTATTTTTCTGTTTCTTGTTTATTTAGTCTTATTTTTATACAGTCAAAGTTCTGACAGATCACTGTACTTGTATCAGTTAGAATTGTTCCATGTCAGTGACAGTGAAAGGTGCA
Organism: Horornis vulcanius; assembly: GCA_013401035.1. Taxonomy (NCBI): domain Eukaryota; kingdom Metazoa; phylum Chordata; class Aves; order Passeriformes; family Scotocercidae; genus Horornis; species Horornis vulcanius. The sequence goes on from VZUA01083437.1 coordinate 49,727, forward strand.
TGTGGTTGGTGTTTTGTACTCCAGTGCTGGCTTCTATTTTTGTTTTCAGGCTTTTTCCATGTTAAAGTATGAGTGATAATTTAGAAGTTACATATGACTCTCTGTCATATGATGCAGATTACAATAATGAGGTTACATTTTTAAAAATATGTTAGCAAAGGTGGAAGTGTTATGGTAGGAATGGATTTAAAGTCAGTACTGAAACATGTTGATAGACAATATATTGACTCCCTCCTCCCCTCCCCTTTTAAAATCCTGTAAAAATGCAGAATATTTTGTAGGAAATGTTTGTTTATCTTCTGTTCCATCTAGCATTAGTCCCTCCCCACCCACCCAGCTTTTTCCATGCAAAACCTAACACTCCAAAGCCAAGTTCCTGAACAGGGAGTAACCTCATGCCAGAGATATTAGCTTCTTTTTTGTCTTCATGGGTAAAAACTCCATCATAAGTTGAATCTTGAATTTTTCTTCCTGTTTTTAGTGAATGCCAGTGCTTGAAGTGAAGTTCATTTTACATGAAACTTGGAAGTGAACTTTGCCCAGAATTTTGCAAAGGGGCCAGGTTTTTGTAAAGCTTTGACTTAAGCATGTTAATAGCTATGCTAGTAATTTTTTTCTCAGAATGAGATGAATGCTGAAAACAGTTCATTTTGTGTATTAATAATAATGTTTAATAACTTCCCACAGATCCGAAAATGTTGCCATAAATTACGATTATTATTAAACTATACTAGTTTTGTTCTCCTTAATTGTGTTTGAGAAGCCTTCATTCCTTGTGTCAGAATTTTTTACACCCAAAAATGGTTAAGCTCACTTCTCTGGTCAGTGGAACAAATCCACAGTTTTCCTGACAGTGTCTTGTCCAACTTGCCCACTGCAGACATATGAACAGTTTGTCAGGTTATTCCTGTTGGTTTTGGGTTAAAATTTCCTTCTGTGTTCCTGTCATGTCTAGTGATGGTACATGCTGGTGTAGACCTTGACACAGCAGGGTCTGTAATTACTGAGACCTCTGTAATTACTGAGACTGCTCACAATGAAAGCACTCAACTGAAACTGTCTGTGCTAGGATTGCTGCTATCATGAAAGCTGTACTAAGGAAAAAAAAATTCAATGGGATGGAGAAGGGCATTGTTCATGCAGCTTTTGTAGGGCTAAGTCTGTAACTAGTGAAGCTTGTGTACATCAATTTCTTTTCCCATGAGATCAAATCTTTTTTTTTTTTTTCCAGTTTTGGAAAAGTCAGGGGAATAGAGACAGTTTAGGTGAGTTGCAAAAACCACAGAGGTTGATTTATATGAGTTACTCTGTAAATGCTCAGTAAAGTTGTTCAGCAAATGGTGCTATGATGCAGGAAAGGTATTATATTCCCTAGATGGAAGGTAAAACCCCCTATGGTTGTATTTAAAGCACAGCAGGAATTGCATTAGGAGAATTTTATATTAGAAGATGTAGTTTTCTATTGTCCCTCTAATTGAAAGGCTTTCAATAGTGCTTCCATCACACATACACAAATAAATCTGTATCAAGCACTGGAAATACAGTAATGTGTCAGCACTCTGAAGAAAAAGTGGCATTTCTGCTATTGAACACTGAACCTGCAAGGTTATTCTTCCCACTCTGAGTAAAGAACATCAGACTGAAGTACACAACAGATGTTTTTTCATCAGCTAGTCTTACCAAATGATTTTCATTCATTTTGTGGGAAATACGTGTTTTGTATGAGTCATCAGAGGGAGTGTGATTGCTCTTCTGCCATACTTGCAGCACAACTGAAAAATGCAGCTACACATGGATCTTTCAGATGCAATGTGGGGAAGCAGGGAGGAACATGAGTTCAAATTAAGGGCAAAGTTATTCTCCAATTCATGCTGCAAAACTCCTGTCCACAGTGTAGATCTCTGTTGTGTATTCTGTACTTTTTTCATTAATGAAACCTCAATGGGAGTTCTGCACTTGGAATACATACAGAGTAAGCATTATTTATGCTGTAAGGATTAGAGGGGAGAAATTTTCCCCAAATGTGATCCTTTACCAGTATTATTGGCAGTGCTCTCTGTTTAACTGTGACTCACAACCATGAGCTTAAATCACATGTACAAAGGGCTCTGAAGTCCTGTTCTGTGACCTAGACTTTCAGCAAGAATGTTGGAGGTCAAAAATGAGATGCATATACAGAGCTGTGCATTGATGCTATCTAATGTTTGCTTATATTGTGTCTGGCAGTAGTAAGTACTATTTAATTCTCTTTCACGTATGCAAAATTCACACAAAAAGCTAAAAAAAGCCCAACCAAACCAAGCACTAGCTGCCTGCTTGTTTTGTTGATATTGGCAAGTGATTGTATTTTTCATTCAAAATTGTGTACGATGATTATGCACAAACTATTAGTAGACAAGTAGACTTGTCTCCTGCTAATATATGTCAGTTCATTTTTAAATTTCATAATACACGTTAAATAATATGTGGTAGTATCATGTCTGCTAAATACCTGTAAGGGTTTTAAATTGTTGAATCGCTCCTGCTTGTAGTTCCCATTCTTTGCTCTTTACTAATGTGAGCTATTTACTACCTCTGGAATTTCAATAGTGTTTAAAACAAAATTGCACTAAGTCCAAATTTGCATTATGGAGTGGATATGTCAACACTTAATGTAAATGAAACTGCAAGGGTTTGGCTCTTCTGTTGTCTCCCCTTCAGAAATAGGCAACAGGAGGAAAGGCATAGGAATAGGGGTTTTGTCTTACTTTCTGTCTTTTTCTCTTGTCTGAGGTTGTTTGCATGTGACACTTTGTGTTTTTTTCAATTGCAAGCTTCAGAAATCTGATTTGTAGAAATATTGAAGGTAGTGCGATTCATTTCATTGACGTGCTCTGTTTTCAACAATACCAAGACACTAACATTGTTAAAATGGCTTTTTAAACTCTGTAATTTACATATGAAATAATTTTGTAGTTAACTTGTAATATACTTTCCAGTTCTGCTTCAGTTGTATGGACCCTCACACTGACCTCCATGTGGTTCTGATTAAGTTTAAGAACATGATTGCTCCTAAAGCCCCAGCCCTTCAAAGGAGCATGAGATACATAACATATCAGAAATGTTTACAGAACTGAACTGTGGATGAATTGAATATGCCATCTTATTTCTGCCCTCCTTTTCTATATTTGTTACACTCATTATTGCTTAGTTGTAAATTAAGGGAATGGTTGCTAGTATTCACGGCTGAGTTGAATTTGATTTTTAAAGTGCAGTATTGCAAAATCAGAGAGAAAAATAAAAATCTCAGTATTAGAAAACCAAGCCAGAATTATATGGAGGAGAGAAAGAAGCAACTTCTTCTGTTGTCCAGTTTATACTGGCTTATACTCTTTTGGAATAGGGAGACAGAGTTGAAACCCCTGTTTTCAATCCATCATCCATTGTAATCCATCCTCTGTTAAGGGAGTTTTGCTGCCTGGCTGACTGTGGTACAGGGGTAGGATTGCTGTAGATGCTGTAAGATTGAGGGTTAGCAGTGTGTTTTTGTTGTTGCTGTTTACAACTTGTAAAATCTTACAATGCTTTAGCACAGTAAGAAGTGGGGGAAAGTCCTGAATTGATGAGAGTTTGAGTGTCTTTTTAAACTTTGATCATTCTGAGCTCACACGTTGCAAAGTGGAAATGAATCAGAAGTGTAAGGAGAGGAAAGGAGGAAATTAGATTTTTTGGAATTAAGGAATTTGGTCTTGCTTATTTTACTGGGACCTAGTGAGTATGTGTTTCTGTCCATTTCCCTGATTGCCCATCTTAGGTATACAAATCATGAAATACCTTTCACTTCCTGTGGGAAAGAAAGAGAGTGTCTTCTGATCAGACTCCAGGAGTGTGTTCCTGCAGGGAGCAGGGGCATCTTCAGCTAGATCAGGTTGTTCAGAACCTCATCTCCAGTCTTGACTGTTTCCATGGATGGGACATCCACAACTTCCTTGGGCAACTTGTTCCAGAGTTTCACCAACCTCATTATGAAAAACGTCTTCCTTACATCCAATCTAAATCTACCCTCTTTCAGTTTTAAAATCATCACCCCTTGTCCTGCCACAACAGACCATGTCTGTCCCCATCTTTCTTACAAACCTCCATAAAGTACTGGAAGGTGGTATAAGGTCTCCATGGACCTGTCTCTTCTCCATGGTGAAAAATCCCAACTCTTTAGGTCTGTCGTCATAGGAGGGGTGCTCCATTCCTCTGACCATCTTTGTTGCCTCCTCTGGACTGACTCCAGCAGGTCCATGTCCTCCCTGTGCTGGGAGCCCAGAGCTGGATGCAGCCCTGCAGGTGGGCTCTCAGCAGAGCAGAGCAGAGGGGCAGAATCCCCTCCCTGGCCCTGCTGCCCACACTGCTCTGGCTGCAGCCCAGGACACGTTTGGCTCTCTGGGCTGGGAGTGCCCATGGCTGGGTCCTGTCCAGCCTCTCACCCTGCAGCAGCCCCAGGTCCTGCTGGGCAGGGCTGCTCTCACCTGTCCATCCCCAGCCTGTGCTGGTACCAGGGTTGCTCTGACCCAGGTGCAGCACCAGCACTTGGTCTTGGTAAACCCCGTGAGATTCCCATGTGCCTTCTAGAGCTTGTCTAGGATCTGGGAGAGATCCTGTCTCTCAGGCAGGTCAGCTGCACCACTCAGCTGGGTGTTGTCTGCAAATTTGCCAAGGATGCACTTGGTCCCACTGTGAGTGTCATTGGTGAGGATACTAACCAGTACTGGCCCCCATACAGACCCCACAGGACACCACTCAGCACTGACCATATCCAGACATTGAGAGATTGACTGGTCCTCTGAATGTTACCATCCATCCAAAGCGTTATGCTGTGAGTGGCCCACCCATCAAATCCATCCCTCTAATTTGGAGAGAAGGATGTTTGGATGTGTCAAAGGCTTAACAGAAGTTCAGATAAAGAACATCCGTAACTCTTCCCTTGTCCACTGATGTAGTCACTTTGTTTTAGAAGGCCATTGGGCTGATTAGACAGGACTTGCCCTTGGTGCAGCCATGCTGGCTGTCCCAAATCACCTGCCTGTTCTCCATGTGCCTTTACACAGCCTCTAGGAGGATCTGTTCCATCATCTTCCCAGGCACAGAAGCAGGGCTGACAGGTCAGCAGTTCCCAGGGTCCTCTTTTCTACCCTTTTAAAAAATGGCTACAATGTTACCCCATTTCCAGTCACCTGGGACTTGCTCTGACTCCCATGACTTTCATTCAGGAATGAGAGTGGATAGGCAACACTATCAGTTTCAGAACTCTGGGAATGCATTTTGTCAGGTCCTGTAGATTTATGTAAATTCCTCAGGTGGTCATGACCTTGATCTTCTCTTACTGTTGCTCCCTTTCTTGTGGTCCATCCACTCAAGAGGTGTGAGAAAAGAGACTGTCAGTGAAGACTGAGGCAAAAAAGTTGCTGAATACTTCACCCTTCCCCTCATTCATTCTTCCCAGTTTGTTAGTCATCTCTGTTGGGGGGTACACCTCTCCTGACCTTCCTATCCTGCCTGTAAAGCCTATGTATTTTGCCTGTGCATTTTCTTCTTGCCCCTTAGTTTCATCAGCAGGTTGACTCTGCCATTGCCTTCCTTCCCTTATTTCTTATGCCTGGGGTTCAAGGGCTTTTGCCCTCCATGTCCTTAAAGATCTGTCAGCTCTGTTCTGCTCCCTGGTCCTCAAGGGCACTTTCTCAGCAGGTTCTATTGACTGCCTCTTGAAGAGCTGGAAGTTTGCCTCCCTAAAATTCAGGATCCTGTCTTCACTCTTTACCTGGCCCATGTCTCTCAGAACTGAGAACTGTACCAGTACATTATATAATAGAAGGCCATTCAAAATTTTAAAAATGGGATTTCTTAGTTTTTTACAATTTTTTATTTAAGTATTTTTTCAATAATTGCTTAATAGAACTAAAGCAAAGTTTGATACTTTATATACATACATTTTTAGGTTTCCTTTGTAACTGATAAATATTGTTTGAAACAACGCAGAACTGTCTGACACAAAGCTTTATTGCTTTTCCGAGGGACTTACTTTGTCAATCAGTGACAGCCCTGTAGAAACACAGGGAAAATCAATCACTGATTCACTAGGGAAGGAAGCATGCAATGTTGTCTGGTCTGGGTTAAGAATTTGGAAGAAGTTGCAGGTGTTGTAAGATGGCCTTAGTCAAATGAGTAGTGTCTGAAAAAGGTTATTTGAATCCCTGCTGAGATGTTCTGGGTCTGTTTTCCTTCCCTGGTTTTTCTTTTCTTTTCATATATGTCCATATAAACTATGGGTTGGTTAGTACATCTGTTTCATATATTTATGAATATTCTAGAACTAAAGTATGCTGCTAATCTAAACTCAACAGAAGAATCTTAAGATCGTCTTTTAAATAAAAGCTCTACCCAACTGTTCTTTCTTTCATTTTTCATTATTTCATGTTATTCTCATACATAGAATATAATGGGTCAATATTTGTGGGCAGTATCATGTTAGTGTGCATTAAAAGATTAAGATTTTCCCTTTCTGCCTTAATTAATGGGAGAGTAAACTCAACAGAATTTACTTGGATGGTCAGACTATAATAGATGTCCTGAATGCAAAGAAAGCCATACATTTTACAGATTTTTGAGTTAAAAATACCAGAAGAAATATTGATATCCATGAGCATGTTAGTTATTAAGCAGTGGATGCTAAGATTTGGCCACAGGTAAGTGTATCAGATCATGTAAATATGTCTTGGACAGCTCTTACTGCAGTGTTTTTTTCCTCTCTCTGTCCTAACACTGAAACTAAGAAACTGATTTCCCCTCCTTTTGGAAGGTTCCTTGTTTGTTTTTTTCATTTCCTTACAGTTTGGTCTTAATCATTCCTCTGCTTTCTCTGTATCTCTTAATGCCCTTTTGAAATCTGTTTCTAGGCAGCTTCACATGCCTCCTATGACTGCAGTATCTATCTTACAGTACAGCATCTATCTTTACATTTCTCTTTACGCAGGAAGAGACACCCGCACTTTTGTCTGAACTTTGAGCACTGCTGCCGTGTGGAATGCTGCCTGTGCGTGCTCTTACATTTGACCTCCAATTGTGTTTTCTCAAGTTAAAATACAGCCAGAACTTTGTGTACATTGAAGTGAGCTGACCCTGAGTTCTGTATTAAGATTCCAGGGTAGCTTGAACTGGTTGGGAAGAATCAGAAGTCTCCAGTAGTAATTTCACTTATATTTTAGAGTAAATGGCTTTGACCTGCAACACAATAAAACCAAGTAATGCAGCAAATGTAGTGCAGGTTTTTCATTACTGACTGCTTGTGTTGTAGATGATCTCCATGTTTAGGCTATGCAAAAGATTGTTACTGATTGCTGCAGAGAACTGGATGTATTGAAGCATTGTACTGCTTCTGATAACTTGCTTTATCAAATCAACAATGAAATAGCATATGCTGACATCTGGTATGCAGAACTTAATAAGAATTTTTATAGTTGTATCTCTTTAAGTCTGCTTTAAGTTCACTTTCTATTTACACTGAAGCATTATAACACATTTTACAATCAAATAAGCATTTGTAACAAGTGGATATAAAGTAAGACATCTTCTGCATCTTCCGCTTTTTTTTTTTTTTTNCCAGATTTTTTCAACACTATTTTTCTGTTACTCGTGGGGGTTAAAAAACAAAAGATGCATTCCATTACTTTTCCCTCTAATGGTGTACATAATTGCAGTTCTGACTGCAGAGGATATAAGTTGATATCTGCCTACTTGAATGTATCACACACTCTGCTGTCATCAAACTGTGTTCCAGTGATTTCAAAGGATTGAGAAAGCAAAGCCTTTGTTTAAAACAATTTAATAGTTAGATTTTACTGGCCACAAATGGTTTGCATTGACTAGGAGAGAAACTATTGCTGACCGTCTGTTACAGTTCATTAGAAAGTCAAAGGTACCAGAAAGAATACAATGGCAAAAAAATCCCCAACAACAAAAACATCAACAAATAAAAAACCAACCAAAAAACATAGCTAAAAGGAAAAGTGCATGCCTCAGGTGGAAGAATGGGCTAAAGTTAGGGGCTTTTTCTGCCCACAGGTGTCCTTTCACAGGCAATTGCCCCTGAGGTCTCTCAGCTGCTCAGGGCATGCATGTGGCTTCCTGTGACTCTCCAAGTGACCTTGGGTAGCTTGAACATTTTAAATAGCTACAGTGGTTTCTATTTATTAATCTAGATAATTTTCACAAAAGTGTGTGAAGAGTAAGCATACTTACAATAATACCAGCCTTTTTCAGGGATTGTTGACCTCTTGTGTGATCTGAGAGGTTTTAATTACTTCTGTTCTTTAAATTAGTTCAGTCAGAGCCCTCCTGCAGCCTAAGGCAAATGAGGAGATAGGCTTTGGGAAAACATGGACCTGAGGACCTTGCCTAATTTAATGGGTCATGAATTCCATAATCCTGAGAGAGATCTGAGGTAGGATTTAGTAAAACTCCCCTGCTGCAGTGGGAGTAGAGGGAAAATGTGGCTTCTGGACTCACTAATTATGAGCCAGTTAGTGGTTACTCATGAGGGCAGAAGTCCTTTTCGAGGAAGATGAGACTGTAGCTGTAAATGTGGAGGTGAGGGGAGCTCACCACTTGAGATGCCACCATCACCTCTGGTCACCCCTCGTTTGCAGTGACCTTCCCCTGTGACTTAATAGTTCTTAATGCAGGGTTGGACTAAGCAGACTGAGGAAGGATCTTGTGACTGTTGGTGGCATCAGGGATGTCAAGCTGTAGTGGAGAAATGAATTTGGCAAGCATAGGTTGAATCACAAAGCAGATTTGCTTTATGGCTGTAATATCACTGCATGAGATAAGAAATTTGCAGAGAAAAGATGGCAAAGATGTCTTTTGAAAATGGTAGATTAACCTGTTTCTGAAGTATGAATCATTTGACCATCCAGGGCTAAAGCTCTGATTATAATGAAGTACTGTCTTTGAGCAGAGGAATCTGTTAGTGCATTTTGGATTTTCCTGCTTCTTTGCCATTTTTGGGAAAGGAAAAGGAAAAAAAATACCCCATAAAGGATAGTGTTTCCAGGGTAAGTGTTCTAGAGAATGGTCATTGGTCACAAACCCATTGAAACTATAATGCCCACAAGGAACAAAATATGCAATTTGACTATTCCTTTGAAGTCTACAGTTGTTTCTGCTGTGCATATGAACAACTCCCCTTAAAAATCTCTGAGAGTTATAGTGTATATTTGGGGACTGTGGTCTGTACAGCTAGATGTTGCCAAGAGGAGAGATTTCACAACTTCAGGATTCAGGAAATATGATCAAAAGTGGCAGAAAGTTCAAGGATGATGATATTGGAGAAAGGCTGGATCTTGCCAAGAGGAAATTGCTGGTGACCTTACTGAACTAGCATGGTGCAGGCAGATTGCAGAGATTCAAACATGGGAGTAATTAAAGAGGGCATGTTTTGGCATGTAGCTGGGGGAAAAAAAATCACAAAGTTGGAATAAAATAATCATTAATAGGTTAAAAAATTTGAATTTATGTGTTCCTTCCTGTCACTCACTTGACTGTAGCATTGATGTGACAAAATGAAGGAGAGGAGAGTATTAGGCACAGCTGTAAATGCTATTTTTTTCTGTTTTTTGGAGAACATAGGTTCAGGGGCTTTTTTAGATTCAGC
>VZUA01083439.1:42347-54356 GCA_013401035.1 Horornis vulcanius
CCATCATGTCCCTGCCTCCCTCCTTTGACTGTGGACCCTTCAGGTACAACCAAAACACCAAAAACAATACTTCTGTTCTCTGGTCCATGAGAACAATTTTTTTTTTGAACAAAATTTTCATATTTTCATGAAGTTAGAAGGACTGGACTCCAGGAGAGATGGTGAAGTGTTTAAATGCTTACCAATGTGAGGCAAAGGGTAATGTCCATCTATGGAGTGTAAACAGTCAGCTGGGAGCACTGAACCTGCTCTTGTCTGCTGCTCTCCTCTGCTACATGATTCCCAGTGGCTTCCCAACAAACACTGATGAAAGCACCAGAGAACAGCAGGGCTGGGACAACAAGGTGCAGACCCCAGTAAAAAAAAAACCCAAAAAACCCAACTAGAGTATCCTAAAGGCTCTTTGGAACATTGAGGAAACAAAATGAGTTCAAAGGATCTATTTTACATGTTGACTTTANCTGGATTAACGTGCCAATAAAGTCCAACTTGATTGAATAACGCCATTTCCTGGGCCTGCTGAATCTGACTCAGCAAGGAGCCAGCTTGGAACAAATTGTTCTTGTAGATGCACTGTTTTAGGTTATCTGCTTGCTGACAGAGAATGACATCAGAAAGCTAAAAGACTTGGGGGAAAGGCAAGAGACCAAAATACCCTCAGTTCTATAGCAAGGACAGGTGTCAACGAGTAATGTCAGATGATCTGACAAGTAACTTGTTGCACACACACTATCATTTGGAGATGACTAATCTGCAATGTGAAAGAGCTGTTTCAATTCCCAATCAACCCTTCAAAAGCCACTCAGCTTGATTCAGCCCCTTGGCAGCTCAACTGAAAGCTCAGCTCTCCTGAGCTCCTGGCAGTTGTTGAGGTTGGGATACTGTTTATCCCAGTTTTCTTTATTGACTCTCATCATCAATTCGGAGAGTCCAATACCCTCCTGACAAGAATCCTGCAAGCTCCCAGGAGACACCAAGCCTAAATGGGAGGAATACCACTGATAGGATTGAATTCCCAGACCCAGAGATCCTGGGGAGACAAGAAGGTCAGTTACATAATCCAGCCCTTTACAGATTTGTTCTTCTTTCATACAGAGTACTCTCATCTGCTTTATCAATCCCATTTGAAATTACTCTTTCACTGAGTCTCCTATTAAGCAATAATCGCAGCTTGCTATTTTTGTCATTACTTAGCAGCTCTTCAAGTTGGCTCATTATTTCAGAAAGCTGGAATTTGCATATGGAAAGTCATCTCTACTATGAAAAGGCCATACTTAACAAGATATTCATCAGAAATATGTGGTTACTGCAGTCTGTAGGGTTTTATCTATTTCAGAGGGGTAAATAGTCAGGACTCATAAAGGAGTCAAGTGTAGAAATAAATGTATTGACTCCAGGAGCAAGTTGGCCTAGCAAAGATTATTTGTATAATCAGTGAGGGGAGAGAGGGAAGGAATGAATGAACCAATAGATAATTTAAAATAAAGGCATTTTAAACTCCTTGGTGGCTGACAGCAAGCTGATGTTCATTGAAAGAGAGCTGAAACATGCTGCTTAGCACCATGAGACTAGGAGGCATTTTGTCCCTCCAGAAGATATTTACACTCCTTAACTGGCCATTTGTCATTCCAGTGGAAAGAAAAGGATGTATGATGTCATTCAAGAGACCATCGAGCTCGATTTTCCACTTTTTGTTGCCAAGATCTTCAGCTATGTGGCAAATCCAGGACTGATCATACCTGCAATTCTGCTCATGGTGTAAGTTTTCCTTGCAAAGTTACATGCCTGGCTTGGGGAAGAAGGTTGGAAAAAAAAAATTCTGGGGTATTAGTCAGGTCTAAATACAGCTTCTGCTGAGATAGCAGCATGGATTAGAGCAGACACATCCTTACCCCCCTTACCTTTGCCTAACCCAATTTCCCAAAATTTAATTACCTGACCCAATTAAACATGACTTTGTGGATGAAATACATTGCTGACAGAGGCCTTGTAGATATCAAAGCTGTCACAGCTTCCATATGAAAAATTTTCTGTAGCCAGCAGGAAATAAGTGGACAGTCTCAGCCTGGTGCCTTTCAGAGAAGCAATTTCTGTCACAGCTGGTGGTATTTAGAACACAGCCAAGACAGGGCATTCAAAAATTACATGTTCCAAAAATATAAAGAGTTGTGAGCTTTGTTTGGGTTTGGGGTGGGGGGTTACTTCTTCATTTTCCAAATAATACATCTGGTATTTGTTTTAGTGCCATTTGATCATTTCAGCTTTGAAATCAGACTTAAATCCCCAGCACCTTCAGCAGTACTAGGATTAGTTCTCTTTTTTTAAAAAGATATTTTTGGCACTGTTCTTGAAGTTTTCCAAAGCTATCAAAATGAGTAGGAGGGCTGTGGCCAAATTCTGTAGGCAGTTCCGAGCACTTTAGACTAATCAATGGGAGATGGGGAGAGACCTGGGGAGCTTGGGACATTCAGAGCTTCCTGTTCTGACTCTTCTGGGGTATCCACACACACTGGAGATGAGCCCCTGGGCTGATCCAGTACAGCTGCCCTTGGGCACTGGGATGCTTCATCCTGCATAGCTACACTGAAGCTAATGCCATTAAATTGCATCCAATACAAGTTCCATACAAAGTTTCTTACACAAACAACCTGGGAAAAATCCCGATCAAACTGAAAATGACATGTCACCTCTCTACCTGCCTCAGACTACTTGCTCATTTTAACCTAAAAAGAATGATCAGCTACTGTAACTCGTGCAGGCAGATCCTACACCTGTATGAATCAGATCAGGTCTGTGCAGGAGACAAGAAGTCTCACACATCCCTAGCATGACCAAGCATATTACAAAATTTATGAACTCTGTTCCTGTGGCTTCACAGCAGCACTGCCAGAAGCCATTGCAAACACTAAATGAAGACTGCTGAACACCCCAAGTGGGCCACGTTTCTGAGGCTTTGATGCAACCCTCAAAAAAACTGATGGGAAAGAGCAACACTTTTGAAAACAATGGGGTTTTTTTTCAGTGACAATCTCCCGTCCTTTCCTCCACTGACAGCTGGGAAAAGTAACAGTGCAAATTCAGTTTATCTGTTGAAGAGGCAACTTCTATCACACCTCTCCAGTGCTGGCTATTCCCACACCACAGACTTACCACCATTCCACCTCTCCTTGAGACACTGGTTTTTTTCTCTGCCCTGATTACCCTCTGAGAACTGAGATATCTTATGTCCATACCTAAAATGTCCTCACTTTCCACAGAGATACACTGCCTGTATGGCCTGTATGTATTNGAGAGCACTGGGTGTCTTGCAGAGGCACTGCTTGTTATCTACATACTCACCTTGCCTGTGATAACCCCAGACAAAATCACAGCGACCAAACAAGGTTGTTTCTTAGGGCTTTGGCCCTTTTCTCCTTTTCAGTCAAGGGCCCAGTTTCCTGCCTTGTCTCTAAAAATCTTCAACTTCTGCTGTGGTGCTGACAGACAGAGAGGGTTAAGCTGGAGCTAATCCTTATGATGAACCCCATCCAGTTTTCCAAGAGACTGAGCCCAGGGAAACGCAAAAGCTTCATTTAGTCTGATGAGCAGAGAGCCAGAAGCTCTCAAAGCAGCAGGCAAGGCAACCTACAATCCAGCCTAACTAAAAATAGCCTCTACAAAGAGCAACAGGTGGATGGTAAATGGACAGTCTGTTGATTTTGATTGCAGCCTCTTAAAAAAGGTGTTTTCCACTTGTATGGACTGAATTAAGTAATTTTCTCTAGCCATGACAACCCCTTCTCTTTTATCCAGGTGCAATCCAAAATGCATCTTCTATTTATTTTGGTTCTTAGCTCCTGGTTCCAAACAATGATGGTGTCCCGTGAGTGACACGGGTGTCAAGCTTACTGTCCTGCTTTTAACTGCCCAAAGACAAGGGAAATAGGAAATACAGAGAAAGAAGAATGTGAAAGATACTGTGCCCACAGGCACATAACCTAATCCCACTCAGGTTGAGAGTAGGATTCCAAGCTGTGGCCTGCAGAGCTTCCCAGCAGAAAATAGAAGCATTTTACTGTATCAAGAAGGGGGAAAATTAAAATGCCTATGCAGGCTAGAAAAGGACAGTGACCCACACTCTCCCCAGAACTGGGGAAGCAATATATCAGAGAAGAGAGGTGCCAGGGTGTCATGGTTTAAACCCACATGGAAATTAGGCACTACCCAGCTACTTGCTGAACCTCTTCTCTCTCTCCCCAGTCCTGGTGGAATGAGGAGGAGAATCAAAGAAAAACTTGTAGATTGAGATAAGAACAGTTTAGTAATCAAAATTAAAGTAAAATATAGTAATAAAGGTAAATGATAATAATAAAAAGGGAAAAATGAGTGACACACAATAAAGTTGCTCACCACCCACTGACCAATTCCAGACCCCCTTTCCCAAAACCAGATTGGCCCCTGTTAAAGGTAGCTCCCCTGTTTATACACCAGGCATGATGTTCTATGGTGTGGAATATCCCTTTGGTCACTTCAGGTCACCTGACCCACCTATACTCCCTCCCAGTTTCTTTTGTGTACTTCCTCACTAGCAGAGCTTGAGACAAAAACAAAGGTCCTTGCTCAACTTAGGATAAACAAGAATTAGCAAAACCAAAACATCAGTGTGTTATCAACACCATTCTTATTCACAGCCCTGATTACAAAGTAGTGTTTTCTAGACAGTGAGCTTGATAGCATTGAAGAAATAAAACTATCACAACTTTACAAAAGAGCAAAAGGAAAAAACAATTTCCAAGAGGATTTACAGGACAGAGAGCCCAGAACACCAAGACTGAGTTTTGGTTAATGTTAGGCAAAAGAAAGCAATTGAGTTTCCTCTAGACAGACCCCTGGAAAAAGCCTCAAGAAGGGCAATCCTAAGCACTGCTTCCTGATCTTCCACCTGGAAACCCACATGCCAGTACATGGTTTCTTGCTGGGCTTAGGGCCAGATACTCAGTTGATGAAACCCTTGAGTCTGGTTTGAGGTTGCTGAACACACATAGGTTATGCATTGTCAGGAAACCATTTTTCTTTCCCTTTTTTCCCTTTTATAAGACAATTTTCTACTTTATTTTGAAAAAAAAAAAAAATAAACCCCAACAACTATAGCAGTGAACTGAATGGCTGGTACTTTTCCTGGGAATGGCTTGGAGTCACTGAGTGCATGATGGTTATAATTTAGGAAAATAAAGGCACTCCACAAAAGCAGGAGGAGACACTTTTTACTACCAAAATATTCCTAGCTGGTGAGTGTCAGAGGTGGCGCAACAGACCCAGATGCTGGGGCATGTTTTAAAGCACAACCTCCATGTGTGCCAGAGGCTGACAGCCAGCATGCCCTCTCCCATCCCTGCTTGCCTTTCAGCTTCCTCCAGCCTGGCTCAGTGTTCCCCTGGCTTTGGCATGCCCTTTTTGGAGAAGACAGGATCAAAACAAAAGCCCATGGCTCTGCTCCAGCCTGGCTTCTGCTTGCCCTCAGTTCCTGTCTGTTTGCCCAGGCCCCGTCCAGGGATACAGGATGCAGATGATCCTGGAAAAGGGGGAAGGAGGACTGTTCCTTGAGCACTGCTTTTCAAGAGAGGTGTCAAGGCCCTATTCTACTACTATTTCCCTCATTTCCCAGTTTTTCCTAAGGTCCCTGTGTTACCTGGCAGCAGTTCCATCTCAAGGCTGGTGCAAAGGGAGCGGAGGGACCCCAAAGCCAGCCAAGGTGGAGGCATGAGGGCAGGCTGGTCATTTTTCTTCTGTTTGAGCAGAACTGAGCCCCAGATGGCTCAGCCCGTCTCAGCTAACCATGCCACAGGCAGCTCAAATTTTTCCTAAACCCTGACCTTCTAAAAGAAGTTTGGAGACAGCTGGTAGGAAAATTAGCTATTAGAAGGTAGGCAAAAAGTTACATGTTCCCTCCTTGTGAAACACTCTCTTTCCCCTGATCCTATCACTACAGCAACATGTTTTCTTTTCTAGCCTCACCATCTATTACCTGAATGCTGTATCTAAAGCATATCAGCGTGCCAATGCAGAGCTGAAGAAGAAAATGCAAATGGTAGGTACTTATCTGGCAAAACCACCTTTGAAACACCATGCACTTCAATTTTGATGAGTAGTATATGCTTTTAAATCACATTTGACTTTGGTGACACAAGAAGATGACGTAATTTATGCTTGTTCAGTCCCCTCTGAAGGCATTTAATGTCTAGCTGTACAGAGTGGTCACATCCCATAATAGCCTGCTATTTCATACATCAGAACCACAGTTGGCTTTCCCATAAACTGTGCTTTTCATCAACAAAAGTAAGTTACCTCAAAGTTCAGACAATGCTTTGGTGTGTGAGATTTCCCAGGAACAATGATAAGCCCATGAAAGCCGCAGCCATTTTACTGGCACAGGACAGGATCCAAGCCAAGGAAGCAGAGCCACATCAAGAAAAACATCACAGATAGCAGAGATTGGTGCAACTTTAAAGAGAAATGGGACTCCATAAATTATATTCAAATGCTCAAATTCAGAATTAATCACACTTCTTAAAGGAAGTGTCTTGATGCAAAGGGCATCCTCAAGTACCGCAGGAGTTGAACAAGTGCTACAGCACGTTCAAATTTTGGGGCACTCTCTTTCATGCTGCACAACCTGGCTGGGTTCAGGGCTAAAGGGATCACAAAGCAGGACTCAGCACTATCCAAAAGTACTGACCCTCTCTACAATCCAGAAGAAAAATCTTTTGCAGCCCTAAACGTAAGCAAAGACAGCCCTATATCCATGTGCTGCTGTATCCTCTTCCTCTGGCATTTATCCCTGACATCCTCTCACACAAGAGGCTCACAGTTAAAACCAACCAATACACCAGAGAGGGCAGATTGGTAGCTGCAGTAACACATAGACAGCCTGATACACCTAAGCCATGTTACCAGCAAGTGCTTTGCCCTAACAGGAGCAGAGTCACTGTTTTCCAGTCCTGCCTGGGATGTACTGTCTTTCCTGGAAACACTTGATCACTGGACCAGGATTCAGCACCTTGAACTTGGCAAAGAGATTCATTCACAGCAACAAACAGCCAGGCCACCATTTCCCAGATTACATCTGCAGTTTTTAACTAAAACCAATGGTTTTTATTGATGCAGCAACGTGAAGAGGAGAAAAACAAGAGAAACAACAAAGCCAGTACCAACCCGATGCTGCAAGATCTGGAGGATTTACTTACACCAAGTACAAAGACTGAAAGTCCCCCCAAACAAGCAGAAGGTAAAAATTATACAATCTCCCCATAACACTTGTGAAAAGGCTCATTTAGCCACCAAAGTGACTGGTAGGATTGAGAAACTGGAGGGATACACCTTAGCAAGGGATTGGATGAGTATAATTAGCAGAGATTTTGTCCTGTTGCAGAAGTCCACCTGCCAATGGACACCCAGGAAGGGCACAGTTTTAGACTGGATTATATCCCACACAGACTTATCACAGTGGGAATTGTAGTCCAAAATTATGATTCACATCCCAGCTATTAACCATGCTGGTCATGAAACCAGCAATTTATTCTGGGAACTAGGTTTAAGCTCAGTGTTGTTTCAGGGCTGATGAGTTGAGTCAGACTTTTTCTTCCTGAATTGAGCTTTTCATGGAAAATTCATCATGAATGAGGCAGAAACTTTTCACAGGACTGGGTTACATCTTAGGGTAAATAAATGCATGCTCTAAGCTCTTCTGTGGGGGTCCATGGCTGGGCAGAAAGAACCAGAAGGAGGCATTAGCACCAGGATCAGGTTATTTTCAAAGAAAATGGATCCTCCAGGCTCGATCCCAACCAGCTACCTCCTGACTGCCAGAGCCTCTGGCTCTCATTTGTGAAAATCAATTGAAAGTTTTTGATCTTATCCTGGTACAGGTGAGAAAAGCAGACTAGTGCCACCACAACCCCCTTGAATTTGATGGGCTGAGACAAATTGGAAGGTTCAGAGCAGCTCAATACAGATCTCCTCCAAAGCAGACCCAAGGCATTCATTTAAATGGAAATAGTGCTGGCAGTGTTTTGAGTGCACTGAAAATAAAAACTAAAATCAAGAATTACCCACAACCACTCCATGTCTAGAAGTGTACCAGCACAGCTGGCAGGATTATTGTGTTTTATAAATGAATCAGTAAGAATCTGAAAAGAGGGGCTGGGCAGCAGAGATAGGTACTGGCTATTGAGTGGAGGAGGAACATTCTTACTGCTGGTTTCTTCACTCAGATGTTCAAACACAAATCCCCAGACACTCTGGTTAATGCACAGAGAAGAAACAGCAGCCACTGGGGAGAGGACAAAAGGCAATGCTTGCTCCCAAGAAAATAACATTCATAATCTTTGCTCTAGACAAGAAAATAGAGTCTCTGAATGGAACCAGCCCTGCCAGGAAACCAGGCAGAGGAGAAGCCCTGGCTGGCAGCCCCAGGGCCAGCGGGAGAGGAGCAGCATTCATCCCACCGTCACAGGCGTTTGTGACACAGCCACGGACACTGGGCGTTCGGGCACCCTACCCTGGCCAGCCCAGGCCGTGGGGGCACCCCTTGGGGCCACTCCCTGGAAGAGGGAGAGGGCAGCCATGCTACCCACGGGCTGCTCCATGAGCTCAGCAAAGTTTCTCCTGTCTAACATTAAAACAGAGGTGCTGCATGAACTGTTGTAGTTTTGGTAGGAAATGATTACTGCATGCTGGACATCCACTTGTGGTGCTCTGTATCTATCCAACACTCCCATACAGATTTGTTTAGACACCTAGTAGTACTTCTGAGCTGTAACTCCCCCAAGGCTGTGTTGATTTTGATCCCAAGGCAAATGGGAGGCAGTCAGACCAAAATCAGCCATGTCATTGCTGATCTGCTTCACACAGAACACAGCCCTGTGGCTGCTAACAGCAGTGAACTTTCTCTGTGGAGCAAGTGCTTTCCAGTACCTTCAAAGGCTTCTTTAATTAATAAAAGTGGTGTGACTTTACCTGATGTTCAAACAGAGGCTTGCTGTGTTTTTTTTCTGTTGTTCATCTACCTAAAGAATTTAGTATTCTCATAAAAAATGGAGTGTCCCTACTCAGCCACAAGGCAGTTGCTACTAGGAATAGAGGATTCCTGCTAGAGAGGATTTTGTCAGCTGCATTTTGTCCCTTGTGATGGCTCTTCTACAGCCTACCTCGTCCAAACTTTCATCTTTTTGTTTCAATCTCACCACCACTTTCTCTAGGTTCCCACTCCACTCCTCTTTTCACTGTCTGTTGACAGCAGTTTGCACCATTATCTCAATCCCTGGATATGATTCCTAGTCTAGCAACATCACCTAGCGCAACTGAGAGACTAACCGTGCCTTGGCCTAGTTTCTGACTATAACCAGTTAGAAATTCCTGGTGCAATTTAAGAACAGTATCATCCAGATGTACAGGACTTCCCAGGACTCTGTGAAGATCTTCTCTGGGTTGACCTGCTCTCTTACAGCTACAGTTTCTTCCTGTTGTTGACAAAAAACCCACCCTGGCCAGCTTAGATCTGGTGTTCACATGGCTGTTGCATTCACAAAAATGTCTATAAAAATAAAATCCCTCAATAAAACTAAATCCATAACCATAGATAGTAACAGTTCTGCTAAAACTGGGATATTTGGATTTAAAAAGTCCTCACTTTGAATTTTTTTCTACTAAATTCCATAGATCTTGTGAAATGCTATGTTCAGGACAGGAAACTCAATAACTTTTTTCTCCTCTATGTCTTGACATAGCACAGAGCATTTGACCTTCAGTGGGAATGCCCACCTTTCAGGAGCTGGGAAAAGGAGTCCAGTTAGGTCAGGCATGAGGCAGACTGGGAAAAGGATTCAGTCTTTCAGGTCTAATGCAACAAAGAGTTTTAGACATCAGCTTTTTCACAGAAATTATGAGCTTAAATATTGTGCTGTGCTCATTTATAGACAGAGATCTAGCTTGTTTGTGGATGTCTGTGCTTTATAACAGAGACCAGAGCTCTGGAGAAGTAGTTCAGGAGATGCAAGCAGGAGACAAATAAAAGGAGACTTCAGAATTTCTTCAAAAATTAAATCATTGCACTTTGCTTTCGAATACAGAGAAGTCAATGGATTGTTTCTAGACATAGCTGTTCCTGGTGCACAGCTCCAAGTTGGTTTGGCTGTTCCCAGGACACTGCTGTGGTCAGGGCTGGTCATTCTCCCAGGGAGCCTCCACATGAGAAGCTGCTCACCAGCTTTATTTCCTGGGCTGGGAAGGACATTTCTCTCATCTGGGTCACACAGGTAAGGTCTTGTCTTGCCTCTTTACCGTGAGAGTTGCTGGTGCAACCTGGCTGTGGTGAGCTCTCTACAGAGATACCCATTCACTGAACTGGAGAAAAGTCAGGCAAGACAAGGCCTTTTCCAGGAGACATCCTTCCTTGGAGGTGTCCATATTGGTCAGAAAGTGCTGGGGGAAGGTGTTCCCAGCCTGCTAACACAGAAGGATGTCACAGAAACAACACAGTGCCCAGATTTCAGCACAGCCTGTCTGCCCTGCAGACTCTGGTGTCTTAGGGACTGGTTGCATATCAAGGAAGAGCTCTCTTCTCCTCTTCACACCTCAGCTCAGGGTTTCCTCAGACCAACTAACTGAAAACACAGTTTGGAAAGGGAAGAATGTGGCTTCAGATCTCACTCACCTCTGCCAGCAAACAGAAAGAGGTTGGAAGTGTGTGTGCACAGACACGTCTGCACAATACAAAGGCAACAAGAAGCATTATGAAGAAGCCATAAAGAACCCCAGAAAGGTTTTGAAAACCAGAGAAGCAGAGGCAGACTTAGACCAGGTTAGTAACTATTACATGATTTGGATACTCTCTGAATCAGACCAGCAATAACACAGAGCATCCCAAAGCACTGTGTCCTCTCTGGAGCACACAACTGCCCGTTAGCTAATGACTGGCTCAAGGCTTGTTTATTTCTGATTATAATACATTAGGCTCACCCATTGATCAATGTCTTTTGCAAGCTCAGAGACTCCAGGATGCAAGGGTGATAGTATCAGCCAGACAAGTCCTGCAGACTGGTGGCAGCCCTCTTCCCCAACTCCAATGCACAGTGGGGTCCTCTGTCAGAGCACAAGAATTGTGAAAGGTGCAAAACTGCTGACCCTCACTCTTCATATTGACTGAAACGATTATTTGTCTCTTGGAGTTTTGAGTCCATGTACCAGTTATTCACATGCAACTGAAGGTTAAACTCCACAAACTCACTGGAATATTCAGTAGTGTTTGGTTTCATTCCTGTTTTTCTATTGTTAGAAAAAGCAAAAAGCCCTTGCCTGAGCATTGATTTCCAACCCCACAACATTTGTTGAAAGACTGTGTCCATCTCAGTCTTCCTCCAGGGCTCAACTTCAAGGGGAAGGATGAAAAAAAAAAAAAAAAAAGAGAAAAACTCAGTGGTGAGTACTGGGGAGCCTCCTAGGAACATCCCTTACACCCTCAGCTTGCATTCATAGATGACTGGAAGAGCCCTCTGCATTCCAAATTTTTCACATCTTGTACTGCCACTAGCTCAAATGCTGCAGCCAAGAGATTTTGGTAAAAAAAACCAAGGAAATATCTAATTATTTTGATTATTTTATTATTCTTCTCATCAGAGGTTTGCTTTTAAACAGCCAGGTCTCGTGGGCATCAGTTTTTAGTTTGCATGGCCAGGCAGAGCATCTGCTCATTGTTACTAATGAACAGGAACTTCAGCAAAATAAATTAAAAAAAAAAAATTAAACCTTAGAATTTTTAAATTTTTATAATTTGCAATTTTGCAAATCACGTGGCTAAGCATGAGCTGTGAAGGGGATAACAACATGCACCCTTCTCTTTTAGAGTTGCAAACATAATTCAGTATACTCAGCTGTATATTAGACAAGCTGCTTTCTGTACTCCCAATGAACAGAAAATAGTAGACATCATTAAGCAGGCTTGCTCATAAACCCAGAAAAGAATGCGAAGAATAC
>VZUA01083442.1:0-10161 GCA_013401035.1 Horornis vulcanius
ATCCATTGAGAATTTGTTCATAACACCCACCAACATCTGAATGAGCTTCCCGAGCAACTGCTGCTTCCAGAGGAGCTCTGCAGGGAAAGGACTGGGCCTGGAAGATTTATAGCTGAGATTTTCAAAGGAGCCTGATGGATGGAATTTTACAGTTGTGTTGCTTGGGGGTTAAACCCCTGGGTGTGACAATCCTTTATCCCCTCCCAGCCTAGCAGCCTCAGGCTCATTAGCCACCTTTATACTCGTTCTTACATCAGCAAAACTTCTCAAAAGTGTTTGGTTTCATGTCATAGGACAATCCTAATGGATAAAGTGGAGCCATCCAAAATCTACGTGGTGCACATCAAATAAATGGGGTCTGTAATTGGTTTCCAAATGGAGTCTTAAAAGGAGATTCCAGGCAAAGTTCTTTTTTTCTCATGGAGACCCGTAATGGATGGTCGTGACCCCATCACATTTAATGGCCCCAGGAAGGAGCCAGGGGAAGAAAAGAGAAGTTGTAAAATCTTCATGGATAAATGTTGAAGTGCCACAAAGACTGGGGAAGAAAGGGGCTCTCGCAGAGCCCCCATTAATGGCACTGAGCCTCAGGTCAAGTAAACACTGTATTTGATACAAATGTCAGATAATTCCTCTCCCTAAGCTGAGGCCATCTTAAGGTCAGGTAGGTGAGCTCCACTGCTGGTCCTAGGATGGGTGGAGGCACCTCCAGAGCAGGAGTTATTCACTGGACCTTAGATAACCCTAGGAGTAGGATGGATTTTCTCTGGAAAACGCCTGTTTCTGTTTCTCTCTATTGACACAGCTTGGATGAGCAGCTCACACAACTCCCACATGGCTAAATCTGGGGAAGGATGCTCTGTTGTGCAGCCAGGGAATGCAGAAGATCATTGCAGGATTGGGTAACTGATGACCCAGGAAAGCCCTGGGGACAGAAAGTCCCTGATGAGCAACTCCTGATCCACCGGCCAGTTCTGCACAGGAGGGTTGTGATAACCCTCAGCATCCCTGGTGCGTAAGGGCATGGAAATCTTGGAGAAGATTCAAACAAGAGCTAGAAAAACACTAATGAATAGGAAATGACACCTTTAGGAGGAAAAAATCAAGGAGTGTGATGGTTTAATTTAGCAAAGCAAGGGCGGTATCTGGCTGATGGCCCCATTACACCTGCAAGGAGGAGAAATGGTCCTTTCCCAAATCTTCCTATCCTGGCAGGGAGAGGCTGCAGGAGCACCAGTGCCTGAAGGGCTTTGCCAGCACAGCCCAGCCCGTGAGCAGGGCTATGTTTTTAACAGCAGAGGTGTTTTTGTCTAGTTGTATTTCTGGATTTCTCATCACTGCATATTTTTGAAGCAATTAACTCAAACCTGTCCTTTTGCAGGGGTTTATGGTGCATCATTCTTTGTTTCTCATAGGGGTTTAAACAGGGTCATGAACTGTGGGAAACGCCTGAGAAACACCTACTTTACTGAAACTTTATCATCCTTTCAGGCCCTTGGGGCCCTGATGGGAAGCAAACCATAAGGAATGTGCACATGGTTGTGCAGGGGGAGGGATAAGCTTGTAGGATGTGTGAAAAATATTACCCTAAATGCTCACAGCAGTCTTGAAATTTGGAGCCTGACAGAGTTTTCTTTTCAAACTGAGGTGTCCATGAAGACACTGGGAGCAAAATGGTTATGGGGAGCTGGGAGAGGCTGGAAGTGCTGGGGAAGTGGAGGTCTGGGCTGGGGTCTGGGTGGGGCAGAGCCCAGGCAAGGAGGGACTGAGGAACATCTTGTGCCTCACTCCATTGCATGCCTTTAAAACAACACCCTGGAGCCAGGCATCACCGTGGTAAACAAAAGGGATTTTAGCTTTGATTCCCCATGAATCACTGGAGCTGTTTCCACTGTGTAGAGCAGAGTGTAATGAGCTGGTTCATGGGGCATGCAAGGAACATTTTTATTTTACTCTTTTGGACCCTGTGACCCCCCCAGTTTTGATTCTGAGTTTCCATGAAACAGAAAATCTGATGTAGAGGACCCTGAAACAAGCAGGCAAGCTTGGGGGCTGCTGACACTTGGATAAATCCCAATGTCCTGGTATTTGGTTAAACTTGTATTTGAATATTTGTGTTATGTTTTTTTTACAACAATTACTTGCCTCAGGGAGCAATTTGCAGAGCTGAAACAATCCAAGGCCTTTTTTATTCTTTTTTTTTTCTTTTTCTGCCTGGTATTTCCACCCTCCAGGAAGTGCAAAGCCTTGAGAAGACTGGATCCTGCAATATTTTTGCTCTTGCAAATAGTTCCCAGATGCACAGAGCACAAGCTGTGAAAAATGCACAGAGCAAGCCCTGAGTGTGCCCCCGCTCCTGAAATGCCAGCCAGGGAGCTGAGACTGGACCATTCATCCCATGGATAAAACTTCCATGGGGCCCCAACTGGGACCACGGCACCTCAAGGTATTTTGGAAGAACCCCCATTTTTCCCAAATATCACCCACTCCAGGGGGAAGGAGCATCTTGGCTCCTGTGAGCTGAATTTCAGATTTCTGAGGAAACCTGGCTTCCTGACAACTTGGCTTCAAGTGCTTATTATATGTAACACATAACCTCTTTAATATTACACGTGGTATGTTTAACTGCTTGATTTACTCTGGGAAGTATTGCCAAGTGCAGCTATTCTGTTGACATATCATTTGCATGATAAACTGGTATATTTTAAGCCACAAATAGGATGCGTCTGTGAACTATCTGTCTGCACGTTTACAAGCTTCAGCACTACAGCAGCTCTTTGAATCAGAGAATGGAGCCCCACACAGTGCCTGGAGAGAGAATGAATGATCCTTTCTTCTAGACGAGAGCAGAAACTCCTGGCTGGTCTCCATCAGGGAGACAGATCGGGTAAGTCTGACTAAATCCTTAGGTAGACCTTTGCTTTGGACAAAAGATGGCTATTTCCCCCTTCAGAGCAGCTATTCTAGTTTGGCTAAGATTGGAAATTATGCTTTTTCTGCCTAAACAAAGCTGTTCCCCTGCTGTTTGCCCAAGCCCCAGGAAGTCTCCCTGCAAGGACCTGTAGCTGGTGGCTCTGACCTGGGCAGACCTGCAGGGGCATTGCACAGGTTCAGCCAACCCCTCCTGGATCCCAGATCATGGATTTAGGATGGGCTGTGTTGGAAGGGACGTCAGAGCTCTTGTCCCACCCCTGCCATGGGCAGGGACGCTTTCCACTATCCCAGGCTGCTCCAAGCTCTGTCCAGCCTGGCCTCGGACACTTCCAGGGATCCAGGGGCAGCCACAGCTGCTCTGGGCAACCTGTGCCACGTTCCCATCTATCCCTTGGCCTCCCCAGACTCTTTCCTCTCTCTCCATGCATCTGTGGGTCTCACTGCACCTTCTCCCACCTCTCAGAGCTGGCAGACCCTGTGCTGCTGTTCCTCAGCTGCTCCCTGAGTGTCCCGTAGGGCAGCATCACCTCTGGCTCTGTGTCACATCAGCCTGGCAGTCACACAGTGCCCCAAAAGGCTCCAAGGACTTTGGACACTCAAGGCTGACATCTCAAAGTCTAATCTGACATGCCTCTAGCAGGGGAATCATTTATTACATCAGACAAGTTGATGCAGCTCCCAGGTTGGGAATTGTGCTTATTTGCCAGAATAATGGTGTAAGGTCCTCTTCCTGGTATTGTGTTATCTCTCTTTAATCATGCAGAGACAGTCCCCAGTCATTTTAATCAAAGGCTCAAGCATCACTTATCTGAAGATTAACGACTCAACTCCATGAGAGGAGAAACTTTGAAGAGGTTCAGTTGAAAGGAGGAAAAAAAAACCCGGGAGTTTATTTGAAACTTTTTTCCCTTTCTTTACACATGTGGTTATTTCCCCTAATTTTAGCTGGAGAGTTTTGTGTGTCTGGGAGCAAAGGCAAACCAAATCTTGCTGCTTTTCCTTAACATGCAGCACCTAGGAATGTGGCTCAGGACATGGGACACACTTTCACCTGAAGGATATTCCCATTGGAAAAAAGATGGTATGGTCAAAACTGTAGAGAAAAGTGCCAGATTTCCTGAACCTTTTTCCTTGTTTGATAAGAATATTTGACAGATATTTATCTTGGAATGAGCACTTTTACCTTCAAATGTGTCTTCTAACAAGAAAAGATATTTTTTTCTGAAACCAGAAAGTCTTGTGAAAACACTCAAAACTTGTAAAATTCCCTCAAAGAGTGTAGAAAAGGAATTCAGGTGAGGTTTGTAAATAGAAGCATTCTGGGGAGGATTTCTGCTATTTTCACAGAAATAGCTAATTTTCTAAGGTGGAATTGGGCTGCATTGCCTTGGATTTCTCCATGGGCAAATCCCCTGCAGCTCCTGGCTCAGTGAGTGTCTCTTTCCAGCTGACATGAAGGCTCTGCTGGGGATTTGCTCTGGTACAGCTCTCTGGAGGTCAAGGTTGTCCAAAGGAGATGCCCAGTTTGCCATGAAGTGTTTCCAGCTGCCAGGACCTGGCAGGACTCCAGCAACCCGGCTGGTTTGGGCTTCCTTGGCTGCAGTGAGCCAAAGTGACTACTTCAAAATTGCAAGTGCTGCTTGAGTGCCTTCCTGGGCAGAGCAGAGAATTTCCTGCTGGCAGTAAAGCACATCACTCCTGCCCTCCAGCCAGGGAAACCAGTGCATGGGATCAGGATATTGAGGACCAAAATGCTGGAAGGGAAATGGAGATTTCCAAGGCTCCGTAGAAGCCAAAGTGGAGATCCCAAGGCTTTGGGGGGTTGGTTTGGCTGCCACGTTGTCTGCCCCTGCAGGGCCTCCTGCCTGAGGAGTCCAGATCTGCCCATGGCATTTTTCTGGACGTCATTTCCTGCACAACCACAGCAGAGCTCCTGTCCAGGGGAACTTGGGGCTCTGTGGGAAGCAGGAATGAGCTCTAATCCTTTGCCAGACTACTCCTGAGAGCTGTGGTTTTCAGACTTGCTCTGTTGGGAGACCTCCTGAACAAGAGCTGGATGCAAATCCTGCTCAGAGCACAGGGATCAAGCCCAAAGATCCTGGGGCAGGACATCACTGCTGCAGCTTTGGTGGCTTCTTCCAATGCTGGTTCCTTTTGCTGGGAGAACAGGGACTGTTACTCTTTTCACCCTGGAGCTCTTGCTTTCAGCACAGGGGAAAAGAAAGAGAGATGCTGAAAAAAAGATCCAGTTTTGGGGTATTTTTAGCCATTTGCAGCAGGCACTTGGCTCAGTCAAGTGTCACCACCTTGTGCCATTGCTGGGCTCTGCTTGGAGCCCTCCCTGCAGATACATTGATAGATCCTGTCCTTTGTTCGGCAGTGACACTGATGGTGTCAGTGTCCCACATTATGGGATGTGTCCCAGGTGTTCAATACACCCCGTGTGGTGCTGTGTTTTCTGTGCCAGGGCTTCTCAAGCACCGCACCCAGGGCCCAGGACAAGCGGTATTATTCCCTTCAAAGCCACACGAGCCAGGGTTACTTTAAAAAGTGGTTTAAATAAGACTGGAACTGCTCTGGGAGTGCCTGTGCGTTTGCAGTGGTATCTGTCCTTATTTCACTGTGGGTTTGCAGATTCCCCTCGGTGCACACTGCAATGAGAAGCTCTCGCTTTACATCTTGGTGCTCCCAACTTTAGCCTGGGGGTTCCCATCTCCTCTCCAGGAGTGTCTGCAGTTTAGGAGGTGATTTACAGCTGCTGGCAATTTGGAACCAGTAGGAGCTGCCAGGATGGAGACTGGGCTGCCTGATTTGCCACCCTGATAAGCAGGAGCCAAGCACACCCAGCAAGGCCAGATGGCTGCGGCGTTATCTGTAACCACGGATCTTGGAGCAGATGGATGCTACATAAACATCTCACAGCCGTGGTTATTATTGATGCAATTACTATTAATACTTTTTGTAAGTGTTCTGTGAACCCAAACACAACGCTGGGGTAAGGAACACAAAGCACAGTTAGAGTGATTGCTGGGCTGCTAATTAAGGGTGACTGTCAGTAACACTATCTGCCATTACAGCTAATGATGCAATGGCAACACATCTTGATTTTCAAGGGAAAGGGGTTGATGAGTCAGAGCCCAGGGAAAGCTGTGGGAGTTGGAGAGGATGCCCAGCTTCAGAGAAAATTGTCTCAGGAGACTGAAAACCAGGATCATGAATGAATTGTGGGTCTTGGGAGCAGCACTTTGGGCCTGTAGCTGTTTTGGGGCATATCAGCTCTGTGTCTGACTCAGGCTTTGCAGCTTTCTGGACTCTGAATTCAATTCAGAGCATCTGGGCCAGGGCATTTTGAACTCTATGGTTTGTGCCTTAGTGCCAAAAGAAAAACTTTAATTGTGGAATCTCAGACCTGCTACTTCCCTGATCTCTCATTTCAACTCTGCTCCTGACCTGCTGTGCATCTTTCCAGAAATCTGTGCCGCTGTCTTGTCTATTTTTACTGCAGGGTTTTTTTGTTGTGTTTTTTTTTTTTTTTTTNTTTTTTTTTTTTTTTTTTTGGGTAGGGGCTTGGCTAGGTGTCTGTGAAGCTCAGAGCACAACAAGGGGCTGGGGCTAGTCAGGACCTCTGGATGCTGTTGTTATGAATACATTGAAGTAATTAATGTTATGAGAATAATATGATAGTAGAACTCACTAGTATATTAGTAGAATTCATGTTATAGAAAATGAGGCAGTAAAAATCATTCTTGTCAGAGAACTGGTTTTAGACATGCAAAGACACACAGATAACAAAGGCCAAGAGAAATGCCTCATTCCAGGCCCGGGGAGAACAACAAACCACCTGGAAGAGACACTTCTCACAAAAGAGAGGGCGTCAGAGACAACGACCCAGCCATCACCCTGATATGGATCTTGTTAACTCCACCAGGAGCTCAATACATCCAAACACAGCCTCCTAGAACTCAGACTGCAACCTTTGTCTGTCCCATGAATATGGAAAGAGACAGGAAACCTCCTATGCCAACTGCTTCAGTCAGAAACAGCAGCACCTGTCTGTCCCCAGAAAGCTGTTACACATTTTCTGTCTACCTCAAAAACTATTCCACATAAATCTGTTCATCCCCGGAAAAACCTTTCTACACACCAGTAGCAAGGAAAAGAAACCCAATTGAATATGAAAAACACAGGAGAATTCCAACACTGGCAGCGGCAACAAAAACTGTATAAAACCATGGACTTAAGAGATGGATTTTGTGACCTGGGGGGAAACGCTGCTTGAGGCCGGAACCCTGTTCACCCAGTTCTGATCCCAGACTCAGAACTGCTGCCCTTTTGATTGTGGCTTTTTACTTTTATTTTTTTTATTTTTGTCAAAATTTCAATAAATCAAATTTTAATCAAAAATTTGAATATTAATATTCATAACACTGTGACAACACTGATCAGGAGAGGCTGGAGATGCTGGCAGGAGTGGCTGGAGATGCTGGTCAGGAGTCACTGGGGATGCTGGTTGGAGCTTAGGGTGCTCCAGGGGCAGGATTTTTGCGCCTGAGCTGAGACTAGGTCATGTTCAAGCCTTTCCACAGCCTGGTGTTTCCCTTCGAGCTGGTGCAACATGAGATGATTTGTTTGGATTTTTTCCTCCATAAGGATTATGGGGAGAGCTGGAGGTGCATAAATGTGTTTGACTTTCCTTAGTTTATCAGGGTGTTATGAACAAATTCTCAGAGCTGACCCTGGTGTTGCTGTGATTCTGAGAGAATTAGACTAATTCTCGATGCTGCATCTACGGAGGTGGAGGGGGGCAGATTTCCGGCGGATCCAGCCAGCCCCTGTGTCACCAACACAGGACGGGGGTGGGGTGGGGTCTGCCCTGTGGGATATGCCTGCTCCCATTTCTCATAGGAGACAAAAGGACGGGCTGGGCCATTGACACCCCGCAGGGAGGTTGCCGGGCAACTGTCCTGCTGGTGTGGGTGGGCCGCACCATTGCTAGCTTTGAAGCTCCTGGAGGCAAGTCACCTTACTAATCTTACTAATGGGTCCCTGACGACTGCCTTTTCTTTCAGAAAATTCTACCTTCAGCCCTATAGGGGCTGGCTTTAAGGGAGACATAGGCTAATGAGTCCGACCCTTGGCATCCTGGGAGAATATTTCTGAAAGCAAATATCCCAAACATGAAATTCATCACAGTGAGAGAGAACCAGAGGATAACCTGATGAAAGAGGGAGGAGATACACCCCTGAGCTGAATTTGAGGACTCGCCATGACCTGCAGGGAACGGGCCAGACGTGGGGATGGGAGAGGAAGGTGACCGAAGCAGACTGCCTACCGGTATACCCGCGAGGATGAGAAGGGAGAGCACGTGGTCTGCAAACGTCTGAGCTCTCATTGCATCATTCTCGACAACTCCAGGCTGCCATGGTGCTGTGGAAGACTCCTGCTGAGTGACCCCTATAAAGCTGATCTTTTTAATAAAAAGCTGAATATTAATAAAGGCCTAGGCCCTGTTCTTTTCAAGGGTGAGTGAAGCTCATCCAGAATCTGGCTCTGAGAGAAGGACCCATATCCCCCTCCAAATGCCAAAGAAATATACTCAGTTTGGAAGCTCCTAAATCTTCTCAGTATTCAGTTCCCTTCCCTGGGAGGTTGTGCAGCCCTGGGGGAGCTGGAGGAGCTGTCATCCCTGACGTGTTCAGAGACTGTCTGAATAAGGTCCTGGGGTAACAAGTGAAGTCTTCTCAGGAGAGCTAGAGACCTCCAGAGGTCCTTTAAACCCCAAATTCTCTGACATTTGTAAAAACTCCTTTTTGTATGTACCTGAATCTTAAAGCATTTACATACCTAACAATATCAGGCCTAGATCTTTCTGCTCCAAGAAATCCTCTTTGAAAAACTGGGGTTGGCCTAGGAATGGCTTTAGAAAATATTTGCCATCTGTCTCTGTCGAACAAAATGAAGGCGTCAGTGGTTCCTGCCTGATACAACAACATGGAAAGATTCATGGTATGTGTTTTACCCCCCAAAGAATTCCTTGGCTTCCTAGTGCTTTGTTAATGGGCATTGATTATGTTTACTGCACGTTAGAAAGTAATTTAGGGATTTATTGGGCTGCCTTTAAATACTGAAAGTGAGTCATTACCCTGACCCACTTGTGCCTGAGCCTAAAGCCATGTAAAGGAGGGCGGGACTTTGCCCCAGCCATGAAAACTCTCCCAGGAAACTCGATTTTGAGTACAACAAGTGAAAAAGGGCTCGGAAAGGAACATCACTGCAAGCCTAAGAGTGCAGGAATAGCTTAAATCCCTCTCCTATTCCCCTCAATCAGAGATAATAACAGGATAGCAACCGGAATTCTAACTGGATGGTGCTGAGAGCTGGATAACAAATCCAGCCACGCAGGCAAAGCCTGACTCTCCCACTGGTGATGGAAGTGAGGGATTTCTCGCTGAGGGATTTCCACTGGAGATCAATGGGACTTGGCTCTCTGCCTCCTGTCATAAATCTGAATGTCTCTCCTCAGATCCAGACGATTATGGGTGAGACATGTTGGCAGTTTCCCTTCAAACAGAAGGGAGATGATGGAGCTTTTCTTAGCATTTCGGGTTTGGCTCAAATGGAATCACAGGATGAGCCATTAGCCAAGGAAAATGTGAACCCATTCTGGAAGGACCATTCAAATTTTTGTGGGTTTTTAAAATTGTATTGCTTCAAGGCCATGCTGGGGGTTTCTGGCTGGTAACAGGAAAAATAATGATGGTAAGACGTACATGTAGAGATGTTTGGTTCCTCTCGGCTCACAGTCCAAGCTGGGAAGTTTGGCTCCTGCTCTGACAGCTCCCAGTGATCCAGGGGTTGAGCTCTGTTGTGCTCTGAACACAAGCCAACCTTAACATTTCCATTTGCTTTTACATTCAGAATTGCTGTTTTTGGAGCAGGTGGAGTCCCCATTTTTCACTGGTGGACCTCTCCACCAAGATGTGGCATGAAATCCTGCAAACCTGGACAGGCTGAGCTGAGCTCAGCAAGTCCAGCACTGTCAGAGATGGCTTGGGTGGCTCCTCACCCCTGAGCCAGCACAGGTTTGGTGGCAGCTCTGCTGCAATCAGGCCAGCTGAGTGTCTGCTCTGAATTACAGCACTTGGCTACAGCCCCCTTCTTCCACCAGTTTGGAAGTGCTTCTACTTCGCCATCCAAAATGCACATTTTTGCCAGGAGAAAACTCTC